>WNGS01005779.1:7485-17849 GCA_020271785.1 Procambarus virginalis
AGATCATGTGCTCCAACGCAAGGTAATGCTTGGATCTCCTGCCAGACGGGTACATCAACTTGTTATTCCGGCATCGATAGTTCCTACCGTGTTAAAACTTATTCATGACGCCACACACAGTGCGCATCCTGGCAAGGAACCGCACCATCAAGCAAGCTCGGCTTAAGTACTACTGGCCCAAATGGCCATACCAGATTGAACGTCATGTGGATGAACGTCATGTCTAACCTGCCTAGCTCACAGAGTCCATGTTGCTGGCCCGAAACCCGATTCAGTCTTACCATACGACTAATGCACCTTGGGATCGTGTTCCTATGGATGTTAACAAATTTTTGCCTGAAATTGTGTCAGGGGTCAACTATAACATCTCCTAGTTATAGTAGATAAATTTCTAGATACTGTGAAGTGGTTCCAATTCCAAACAAGGACTGCAGAAACTATAGCTAGTTCCTTTCCTGATCATATAATTTGCAGGTATGGTCCACTGCACAGAGTTATACTCATCTGACAACGGCCCGGAATTTCAACAGTTTCTTGTCCTGGAATCAACTGGCTCCATTGTACAGACATCCAAAAGTGGATATATCATGCCTTATCAGCCGGCTAGCAAGGGCCTTGCTGAAAGAACTAACCACAAGAAGGTCCTTGACGCACTACAGGAGGACAGTCAGCGTGCGGAGCCGTCACAAATGGGTGATGAACTTCATTGCCAATCGTCCATGTTCGATTAACTCCTCACTGTCCAACTCCTCCATCGGAAACCACCTCACTTTGTGCTATTTGGGACCGACATGAGATTTCCTAATGCCATCATCTCCTCGCAGCCCGCGCCAGTTCTACAATCTATGGACGACTATAGTTCAGGGCTCAAATACGGGTAAAACGGAGAGACAATCAACTGGTGTTCCAGAGGGTCCAGGAACATCTCTCTAAGGCTACTGACGATTTCAAGCGGTTACAAAACGCTCAGGCTAAACCTACGAGAATAGGACTGGATTGGATCTTTAGTAATGATCCTCAACCAGCGACGAGATGGTCCCATGTAGCAAACTAACTGAGAAGTTTCTTGGTCCTTACAGAGTTCTTGAGCATATCACAGGTAATAAGTACAAGCTGGGAAAACCTAGCCATGGAGAACAAGTACATGAGCATCTCAACACATGAAATTAGCCGTCTGACTGTCGACGATGACACCCAGACTCCTGTCCCTGACACTCCTGTCCCTGACAACGTACTGCCTGACCCTACCACTGTGACACCCACTTCGGTCTCAGACACGCCCAGCGATACTATCCCACCACGTGCTCACACATACAATCTTCGGTCCAGACCTGTTATTTCGACAGTACACCACCAACAGTCTGATGATTCATCTCCGTGTGACTGTGGTGTTCCAGTCTGTAAGGGACAATGGATGCGTTCTATCTGCTCCCCTCTCCCTGCCTGTTCGTACATGGCAGCGGAAGACTACATTCATGACGGACTAGCACCTAAGAATTCATAGTTTTATGACTAGATTAAGAGGGATTACAACAATCGTTTCGTACCCCTCGGTTCAATGTATATAGACCCTTCCACCTCAGGTCTCTTTATTTGTAGTTTATTGATCTTGTCGTGTCTCTATACACTATGTAGGTCCTAATGTTCCTGCCACGTTCATGCTCTCCATATTTTAGTGGAAATGTCGCTTATTCTATGTATTGCCATGTAATATATTGTGCCTACGTTAGTGTCTGCCGTTTATAATCTACTTAACAGGTAACACTGTGGCTGAGCATCATGAATTCCTACGCGCAACTTCTGGTCCGCTGACTCTACACCTGCCGCCGCTACCTGAAGCCGGACCTCCTGCCTCCAGTTTGCGCAGCCATTTAGCTAGTTAGTCATGATGCTCCATGGATAGCTTAGTTTGAGGATTATATTTAAGCAATGTACTCATTATTCATGCATGTCCGAGACGGTGTTGGACGTCTCAAAAACTTGTTTGTTTACGGCCACTATAGGTAAATCACTGTATATAATGTTAGTTAGGTACATGCCCAAGGGTTGTCAACTTTTTCAAGCAGATCGCCGAGGACGCCGATGATAGCGTGCCGAGCGGTGTTGGACGCCAGTTCACCATCACACATAGGGTGACCTATACCCTCTTAAGCTAAACAACTTGATAAGTATAAACAACGTTGTCAGCAGATTTTAATGCAATCTGCCCTACGCCACAGCGCTGAGACGGTCAGACACAGCCTGGGCATTGGAGCGCCCACACGCGCTCCCCTTACACACACTAGCTAGCTCCTGGCCCGGTGTACAAGAATATATA
This sequence comes from Procambarus virginalis, assembly GCA_020271785.1. Lineage (NCBI taxonomy): Eukaryota > Metazoa > Arthropoda > Malacostraca > Decapoda > Cambaridae > Procambarus > Procambarus virginalis. Next base: position 9,803 of record WNGS01005779.1, read on the forward strand.
TATATTTATAATAAAACTAGGAAAAGCAGCGGACGTTTGGTACTCCAATTCCTGCCCACTACCGAGCAAACTCCAGCCCACAACTAATCATTCTACAACTACATCGTCAGATGAAACACCGGCCAGCTGGTCCACTATGGCAACTGACCGGCCAGCTCACTCCTGGTCCACTATGGCAACTGACCGGCCAGCTCACTCCTGGTCCACTATGGCAACTGACCGGCCAGCTCCTGGTCCACTATGGCAACTGACCGGCCAGCTGGACCGCTTGTCAGCTTGACACGACTGGCTGGCCGTATTTCAGACGGTCAATGCGCCTCCACACTGCCCAATACACAGGACTGTTCCCCTGAAGTCGTTCCCCCAGGGGGCCCCTGAAGTCGTTTCCCCAGAGGGCCCTGAAGTCGTTCCCCCAGGGGGGCCCGTCCTCCCCTACACGACGACTCGTGGAAGTCAACGCTTGACGACGCCGTTATTTACCCGGGTAAAGCTGTCTTACACCGACACTACTGACCTGAGACATTGTCACCCTGCTGACCGTGTCCCTCGGACGGTCACCACCAAGGTCACTCCTCCTGCCTTGGTTTATCATCTCACGTTCTTATCCCACTTTTCTTAAACTTACGAAACTTTAACTTTACGAACGTTTAAGCTTTCGTAAGTTTAAGTGGTTAATTAACACAGCAGCAACGGAAACAGGAGGAAATTGTTACTTACCTTAACAATTGTTACTTACCTAAACAATTGTTACTTACCTTAACAATTGTTACTTACCTTAACAATTGTTACTTACCTTAACAATTGTTACTTACCTTAACAATTGGCGGATTTCTCTCCCTCGGGGAAATATTTACCTTACCTGAAATGACACGAAAACTAATTATTTACATTATTTTTAACAGGTTTTTATATATTAAAATTCTCATATACCAGGTGAATAATTATAATTTAATCACATATATCAGGAGGTGAAGGTGGTGCTCGAGCATCGAGGTGCTGCTTCACCTTGGCTGAGGGACGTGTGGAGGACGAGCTCCTCGTCCAGTCAAGTGGTTGACAACACTGGTGGTGAGGCAGGTCAAGTGGTTGACAACACTGGTGGTGAGGGAGGTCAAGTGGTTGACAACACTGGTGGTGAGGGAGGTCAAGTGGTTGACAACACTGGTGGTGAGGCAGGTCAAGTGGTTGACAACACTGGTGGTGAGGCAGGTCAAGTGGTTGACAACACTGGTGGTGAGGCAGGTCAAGTGGTTGACAGCACTGGTGGTGAGGCAGGTCAAGTGGTTGACAGCACTGGTGGTGAGGCAGGTCAAGTGGTTGACAGCACTGGTGGTGAGGGAGGTCAAGTGGTTGACAGCATTGGTGGTGAGGCAGGTCAAGTGGTTGACAGCACTGGTGGTGAGGCAGGTCAAGTGGTTGACAGCACTGGTGGTGACGCAGGTCAAGTGGTTGACAGCACTGGTGGTGAGGTAGGTCAAGTGGTTGACAACACTGGTGGTGAGGCAGGTCAAGTGGTTGACAACACTGGTGGTGAGGCAGGTCAAGTGGTTGACAGCACTGGTGGTGAGGGAGGTCAAGTGGTTGACAACACTGGTGATGAGGCAGGTCAAGTGGTTGACAGCACTGGTGGTGAGGCAGGTCAAGTGGTTGACAGCACTGGTGGTGAGGCAGGTCAAGTGGTTGACAGCACTGGTGGTGAGGCAGGTCAAGTGGTTGACAGCACTGGTGGTGAGGCAGGTCAAGTGGTTGACAGCACTGGTGGCGAGACAGGTCAAGTGGTTGACAACACAGCTAGCAACACACGCGCGTGCACACACACACGCGCGTGCACACACACACATTTAGCAACACGTCGCAACACTTCACTACAAGCCGAAAAACACTTCGGTACTAATTAGGAGGTAAGGAATCGTTTGCAATTTTGCAACAACAGTTCCGGTGTCTCGCCCTCTGATCTTCCCTGTCAAACACTTAACTATCACCAGTCAACACCTGACCTCGTCCAGCAGGAGTGGCCTCGTTACTCTCCTCACGTTCCTCGCCCGTAACTCAAGGTAAACTACGGTACACTTATCGGTCACTGCTAGACAAGAACCCAATAATTAAGGTACCTCCTCCCTTGAAAACATTGTAACTGTACTCTACATAATAAGACATTAACATTACAACATCCAGGCCCAGTCAATCACTGTGACTAAACACGCGATTCTATAATTCATCAAAAGTTGTGACAATTTTCAGGGTAAATTTCTTCGTATTTCCGTCACAGCACAGCACAGCACAGCACAGCACTCACTGACCATATATAATGACACAATACCCTGACGACACATCATAAAGCTGTGTCGGACCAAGCGTCGGCCTCCACACAGACACATTTATATTAATATTAACGAATCGTTAACGCAAACTCAGCGTCTTCTCAAATATAAATTAATATTGCCATATATGGGAACTTGCTGTATGGTTAAGTCTAGGTTACGTTATGGTGCAAAGGATCTATTGGAAATTATTCGGTGAAGCATTTACAGGTGAGATTCGAACAGAAAACAATCAGCTAATCAGTGTTCGAGCCTCATCTGTTGTGAGTCGCGTTCAGTGTTTCACGTTCGTAAACCAGCCGGTCCTCCGAACACAGACCTATAAGTGATTCCATCCACCCGCCAACCCCCCACCAAACCCCCCAACTGTTTATGACTGAAAAACGGTTTACACACGACTCACAACTGATGACGTTTGAACACTTCCGGAACAAGTGCTTCACTGACGACTGGTGTTCGAACAACAACGCCATAAATGCTTCACCCACGTACTACAAATACAAATAATCGCCAACAGAACCCAAACACCTAATCTAACCTATGCCTATATATGTACAATATGGGATATATGATAATATTAATTTATATTTGAGAAGACGCTGAGTTTGCGTTAACAATTCGTTAACATTAATATAAATGTGTCTGTGTGGAGGCCGACGCTTGGTCCGACACAGCTTTATGATGTGTCGTCAGGGTATTGAGTCATTATATATGGTCAGTGAGTGCTGTGCTGTGCTGTGCTGTGCTGTGCTGTGCTGTGCTGTGCTGTGACGGAAATACGAAGAAATTTACCCTGAAAATTGTCACAACTTTTGATGTATTATAGAATCGCGTGTTTAGTCACAGTGATTGACTGGGCCTGGATGTTGTAATGTTAATGTCTTATTATGTAGAGTACAGTTACAATGTTTTCAAGGGAGGAGGTACCTTAATTATTGGGTTCTTGTCTAGCAGTGACCGATAAGTATACCGTAGTTTACCTTGAGTTACGGGCGAGGGACGTGAGGAGAGTAACGAGGCCACTCCTGCTGGACGAGGCCAGGTGTTGACTGGTGATAGTTAAGTGTTTGACAGGGAAGATCAGAGGGCGAGACACCGGAACTGCTGTTGCAAAATTGCAAACGATTCCTTACCTCCTAATGAGTACCGAAGTGTTTTTCGGCTTGTGGTGAAGTGTTGCGACGTGTTGCTAAATGTGTGTGTGTGCACGCGCGTGTGTGTGTGCACGCGCGTGTGTGTGTGCACGCGCGTGTGTGTGTGCACGCGCGTGTGTGTGTGCACGCGCGTGTGTGTGTGCACGCGCGTGTGTGTGTGTGCACGCGCGTGTGTTGCTAGCAGTGTTGTCAACCACTTGACCTGTCTCGCCACCAGTGCTGTCAACCACTTGACCTACCTCACCACCAGTGCTGTCAACCACTTGACCTACCTCACCACCAGTGTTGTCAACCACTTGACCTGCCTCACCACCAGTGTTGTCAACCACTTGACCTACCTCACCACCAGTGTTGTCAACCACTTGACCTGCCTCACCACCAGTGCTGTCAACCACTTGACCTACCTCACCACCAGTGCTGTCAACCACTTGACCTGCCTCACCACCAGTGCTGTCAACCACTTGACCTGCCTCACCACCAGTGTTGTCAACCACTTGACCTATCTCACCACCAGTGTTGTCAACCACTTGACCTCCCTCACCACCAGTGTTGTCAACCACTTGACCTGCCTCACCACCAGTGTTGTCAACCACTTGACCTGCCTCACCACCAGTGTTGTCAACCACTTGACCTGCCTCACCACCAGTGTTGTCAACCACTTGACCTCCCTCACCACCAGTGTTGTCAACCACTTGACCTGTCTCACCACCAGTGTTGTCAACCACTTGACCTGCCTCACCACCAGTGCTGTCAACCACTTGACCTCCCTCACCACCAGTGCTGTCAACCACTTGACCTGTCTCACCACCAGTGCTGTCAACCACTTGACCTGTCTCACCACCAGTGTTGTCAACCACTTGACCTGCCTCACCACCAGTGCTGTCAACCACTTGACCTCCCTCACCACCAGTGCTGTCAACCACTTGACCTCCCTCACCACCAGTGCTGTCAACCACTTGACCTCCCTCACCACCAGTGTTGTCAACCACTTGACCTCCCTCACCACCAGTGTTGTCAACCACTTGACCTCCCTCACCACCAGTGCTGCCAACTACTTGACCTACCTCACCACCAGTGCTGTCAACCACTTGACCTGCCTCATCACCAGTGCTGTCAACCACTTGACCTGCCTCATCACCAGTGTTGTCAACCACTTGACCTGCCTCACCACCAGTGTTGTCAACCACTTGACCTGCCTCACCACCAGTGTTGTCAACCACTTGACCTGCCTCACCACCAGTGTTGTCAACCACTTGACCTGCCTCACCACCAGTGTTGTCAACCACTTGACCTGCCTCACCACCAGTGCTGTCAACCACTTGACCTGCCTCACCACCAGTGTTGTCAACCACTTGACTGGACGAGGAGCTCGTCCTCCACACGTCCCTCAGCCAAGGTGAAGCAGCACCTCGATGCTCGAGCACCACCTTCACCTCCTGATATATGTGGATTAAATTATAATTATTCACCTGGTATATGAGAATTTTAATATATAAAAACCTGTTAAAAATAATGTAAATAATTAGTTTTCATGTCATTTCAGGTAAGGTAAATATCTCACCGAGGGAGAGAAATCCGCCAATTGTTAAGGTAACTAACAATTGTTAAGGTAACTAACAATTGTTAAGGTAACTAACAATTGTTAAGGTAAGTAACAATTGTTAAGGTAACTAACAATTTTTAAGGTAACTAACAATTTCCTCCTGTTTCCGTTGCTGCTGTGTTAATTAACCACTTAAACTTACGAAAGTTTAAACGTTCGTAAACTTAAAGTTTCGTAAGTTTAAGAAAAGTGGGATAAGAACGTGAGATGATAAACCAAGGCAGGAGGAGTGACCTTGGTGGTGACCGTCCGAGGGACACGGTCAGCAGGGAGACAATGTCTCAGGTCAGTAGTGTCGGTGTAAGACAGCTTTACCCGGGTAAATAACGGCGTCGTCAAGCGTTGACTTCCACGAGTCGTCGTGTAGGGGAGGACGGGCCCCCTGGGGGAACGACTTCAGGGCCCCCTGGGGGAACGACTTCAGGGGCCCCCTGGGGGAACGACTTCAGGGGCCCCCCTGGGGGAACGACTTCAGGGACCCTCTGGGGGAACGACTTCAGGGGCCCCTGGGGGAACGACTTCAGGGGCCCCCTGAGGGAACGACTTCAGGGGCCCCCTGGGGGAACGACTTCAGGGCCCCTGGGGAACGACTTCAGGGCCCCCTGGGGGAACGACTTCAGGGGCCCCCTGGGGGAACGACTTCAGGGCCCCCTGGGGACAACTTCAGGGGCCCCTGGGGGAACGACTTCAGGGGCCCCCTGGGGGAACGACTTCAGGGGCCCCCTGGGGGAACGACTTCAGGGGCCCCCTGGGGGAACGACTTCAGGGGCCCCCTGGGGGAACGACTTCAGGGGCCCCCTGGGGGAACGACTTCAGGGGCCCCCTGGGGGAACGACTTCAGGGGAACAGTCCTGTGTATTGGGCAGTGTGGAGACGCATTGACCGCCTGAAATACGGCCAGCCAGTCTTGTCAAGCTGACAAGCGGTCCAGCTGGCCGGTCAGTTGCCATAGTGGACCAGGAGCTGGCCGGTCAGTTGCCATAGTGGACGAGCTGGCCGGTCAGTTGCCATAGTGGACCAGCTGGCCGGTCAGTTGCCATAGTGGACCAGGAGCCGGCCGGTCAGTTGCCATAGTGGACCAGAAGTGAGCTGGCCGGTCAGTTGTCATAGTGGACCAGGAGCTGGCCGGTCAGTTGCCATAGTGGACCAGAAGTGAGCTGGCCGGTCAGTTGTCATAGTGGACCAGGAGCTGGCCGGTCAGTTGCCATAGTGGACCAGAAGTGAGCTGGCCGGTCAGTTGTCATAGTGGACCAGAAGTGAGCTGGCCGGTCAGTTGTCATAGTGGACCAGGAGCTGGCCGGTCAGTTGTCATAGTGGACCAGAAGTGAGCTGGCCGGTCAGTTGTCATAGTGGACCAGGAGCTGGCCGGTCAGTTGCCATAGTGGACCAGGAGCCGGCCGGTCAGTTGCCATAGTGGACCAGAAGTGAGCTGGCCGGTCAGTTGTCATAGTGGACCAGGAGCTGGCCGGTCAGTTGCCATAGTGGACCAGAAGTGAGCTGGCCGGTCAGTTGCCATAGTGGACCAGAAGTGAGCTGGCCGGTCAGTTGTCATAGTGGACCAGAAGTGAGCTGGCCGGTCAGTTGCCATAGTGGACCAGGAGCTGGCCGGTCAGTTGCCATAGTGGACCAGGAGCTGGCGGTCAGTTGCCATAGTGGACCAGGAGCCGGCCGGTCAGTTGCCATAGTGGACCAGGAGCTGGCCGGTCAGTTGCCATAGTGGACCAGGAGCCGGCCGGTCAGTTGCCATAGTGGACTGACCGCAGGTAACTGTTGACAGGTCTGGGGAAGGAATTACCAGCTCAGCAAACAAGATAAAGTCACTGTTGACTGTCCACCTGATAATCTGTTTGCTCTGACAGCTATCTGAGTTAGTGGTAAACACAGTGACTGATATCAGCGTGTTAGTGTTGAGTGAGCAGCTGTGAAGGTGTTCCTAGAGCACAGTGTTGCACACGAGAGAAATTATGATCATTGTGCAACACAAACAAGTTCACCAATTATGTACACTGGCGGAGACGTGACAAACTGTGAAGCAATTTGGGGCAACAATGTCTGCAACATTGCTTATGTTACAGACATGAACCTGGCTTATGGTGACTGAGGCAAGATTCTTCTCCTTAATATTGCAGAGTAGTGACTGTGTTGGGGAGAGTAGAGGTGACTGTCACTGTTGGTGGTGTAGTGACTGTGTTGGGGAGAGTAGAGGTGACTGTCACTGTTGGTGGTGTAGTGACGGTGTTGGGGAGAGTCGTGGTGACTGTCACTGTTGGTGGTGTAGTGACGGTGTTGGGGAGAGTAGTGGTGACTGTCACTGTTGGTGGTGTAGTGACGGTGTTGGGGAGAGTAGTGGTGACTGTCACTGCTGGTGGTGTAGTGACTGTGTGGGGAGAGTAGTGGTGACTGTCACTGCTGGTGGTGTAGTGACGGTGTTGGGGAGAGTAGAGGTGACTGTCACTGTTGGTGGTGTAGTGACGGTGTGGGGAGAGTAGTGGTGACTGTCACTGTTGGTGGTGTAGTGACGGTGTTGGGGAGAGTAGTGGTGACTGTCACTGTTGGTGGTGTAGTGACTGTTGGGGGGAGTAGTGGTGACTGTCACTGTTGGTGGTGTAGTGACGGTGTTGGGGAGAGTAGTGGTGACTGTCACTGTTGGTGGTGTAGTGACGGTGTTGGGGAGAGTAGTGGTGACTGTCACTGCTGGTGGTGTAGTGACTGTGTTGGGGAGAGTAGTGGTGACTGTCACTGCTGGTGGTGTAGTGACGGTGTTGGGGAGAGTAGTGGTGACTGTCACTGTTGCTGGTGTAGTGACGGGTGACTGTTGACAAGTGTTGTCACCCTCACACACCCTAGACAGGGGGGGGGGGGTGAGGGTGACAGGAGAGTCCTGTCAAGTTTTAATGCCGGATAAACGAAATATTTTCATTTCGTGAACGCGACGGAGCTTCGTGAGCGCCGTAACGAACGCCGGCTGC
>WNGS01005782.1:21982-47506 GCA_020271785.1 Procambarus virginalis
CCACCCACTTGTTCAAATATTATTGTGTGTAATTTCATATTCATCACTAGCTCTCCACCGCAAAAAAAAGAAGAAAATATAATTCAACAACTGCACCACCTCCCACCCTCCCCGACTGCCACTCTCCTCCTTGCTAGAGTTAACGCAAGTCACATCAAGTATACCCACTCCTGACACTCACCCTCATACACACTCCTGACACTCACCCTCATACATACTCCTGACACCCAGCCTCATACCCACTCCTGACACCCACCACACTCTTGACACTCACCACACTCATACACACTCCTGACACCCAGCCTCATACCCACTCCTGACACTCACCACACTCATACCCACTCCTGACACTCGCCACACTCATACTCACTCCTGACACCCACCACACTCATACACACTCCTGACACCCACCACACTCATACACACTCCTGACACCCACCACACTCATACACACTCCTGACACCCACCACACTCATACACACTGCTGACCTTCCTTCCTTCCAACCTTCCTAGAAGGTTGTAACAGAACCCATGGGCACCACACCAGAAACAAATACCTATTTGATATTCCAAGAGTACGACTTCATCAAACTAGAAATGCTCTACAAATCAAGGGTCCCAGAATGTGGAATGACCTTCCCAATCATGTCAAAGGCTGTACCTCTCTCAACCAGTTGAGGATAAAAACTAAGTACTACCTAATAAACTCCATGTAACCTACCTTAACCCTAAATGTCAACCCATTTCTATTTTAAACAATGCTGTTTGTGGGCCAACTTGTAGAATTGCTATTTTCTGTCATGTTCCCCCTTTTTTTATTATTTTTCAACACAATTTATACTTTAAGATAAATTACTATTAAGTTTTAGTCTAAGTGTTCCCCCAACCCACCCCTCACCTTGCCCGAAACACTATGTGTATTAGTGGCTTTAGATATTGCATGTACTAGCTCTATCATTAAATTCAACATTATGTTTGTAACTCATCTTCAATATATGTACCTTAACCTGAATAAAAAAAAATCTAAATCTAAGAACTATGAAAGGATAAATAAACAATGTGACACAGCTCATTCATTTGCTAATTAAAACAATACTCTCAGTTACATTGATTTGATGAGACCATGTATGTTTTGACAGTTGTCAAGTAAGTTCTATAACACTCCTTGTTACAGTGAATGGACAGTGACCATGAATGCCACAACAGTTATTAGGTAGTTCTATATTATAATTAACAGATTATAAGAAAGAGCCAAGCATTGCACTTTATTCTCTCTATAAATATTTAAAACTAATGACAAAACTTGATAACAGAGGTGCCTAATGATTATTCAGTATATCACAATTAAGCAGTATTGGAGTACTTAAACTTATAAATAAAAATAAAAATCACCAATTTAAAAGAAAACTTTTTAATTAAAAAAAATTTGGTGTAAGGTATCTGTAAACATAAGATAAAAATACTAGCAATTAGGCCCAGACTAACAACACTGAAAACAATACTCTACAGAATTACTTCAGTTTAATTCATGCTTTTGATCTCATTAAGTTTTACATCTTAGTTTTTAAATTGTTTCCCCATATCTTGCCTGAAACAGTGTACATATTAGTATCTTTAGGCATAGTATACTAGCTCTATCTAGAAATTAAACATTCTGCTTGTAACTCATTTTGTACGTACAGTATGTACTTTTACCCGAATAAACTATTATTATTATTATAGAATAATATAAATTCTGGAATCAGACTAATATAAATGCAAAATGCTATACTGGTTTTATTATGCTAGATTCAGGTTAATATAAATACCAGATAGGTCTAACTGCTAAAGTTAGGCTAGAGTTAAATATATTTCTGACTCAAGACAAATTTCAATGCCAGAGTCATTGGCATTGAAGTTAGCATGAGCACATGCTAACTTCATGAGCACATCTCGAACCGTTTTCTATTCCTTGTTCCAATGTTTAATAATATGATTATAAATAAAAATATCCTTAACTTAGCTACAAAGATTATATTATATTTAAAATATATTTTTTAATATAACCTAAATAAAAATCATAATGTTATTCAAATATGAACACAGAAAATTCAAAGGTTTGTTTTATCTTACATGGTTAAAATATATAATTCTTGTTTTATTATGAAAGATTTAAAGTTTTTCTACACCGGCTGCTTCCTTGATGCTTGTTAGTCTATAAAGGATGTGTAATTTCTACACTGGTAGCTTTTATGCTGCCAGTGTGGAAGTGGCAGTCTATGAGAAGCATCTAACTTCCATAAACAAACTATTAAAAAAAAAAAAGCCTTAGTACCTCATGCTACATAGCTCTATCTTCTGTAACTCAGTGCATTTTTCAGAGTAAAATAAAAATACTGTATAGGTCTTTGCCCACAATATCTTTGTAGGATGTCCAACTGATAAGGTGACAGCACAAAATTTTCAAGATGAAGCTCTCAATTTCCAAATTGCATATTGGATTAGTGTGAAATTAATGCACTAATATGTGTTTTATTATGCTTTAACATTCTCTGAATTTCTACAATCAAAATTTTTAGTCTATCACCCGGATGTACCAGCCAGTGGCTCCTCATATGTCCAAGATGTCTGAATTTTTTCCCACACTCTGGGCACTCATGAGGTTTATCACCTGAATGCACTAACAAATGTTTTATTATAGTTCCACGTTCTCTAAATCTTTTTCCACACTCGGCACATTCAAAAGGTCTTTCATCTGAATGCAACATTCTGTGCCTCTTCATATTACCAAGATGTCTGAATTTCTTCCCACATTCTGGACACTCGAGAGGTTGATCACCCGTATGCACCATTCTGTGAGAATTCATGTCTCCAAGACGACTGAATCTTTTCCCACACTCTGGACACTTGTGAGGTTGATGACCAGTATGCACTAACATGTGAGTCTTCATATGTTCAATTTGACTGAATCTCTTCCCACACTCTTGACACTCAAATGGTCTATCACCCGTATGTACAATCCTGTGCCTTCTCATATTTCCAAAACGACTAAATCCTTTCCCACACTCTGGACACTGGTGAGTTTTCATCTTTATGACAAAAAAAAGGATGCAGTTTGTATGGAGGATTATTCCTCCGGATGACCGCACGAGTGGTAATGTCGAGTGGTGATATGTTACAGTGGCGTATCAATGTTGGTTAAGTAAGCCTTGAGGGTTATCTCTTGGAGTTAAACTTTATGCGAGCAATTGGCGGTTAATGCTTTTTATTCTTTATGATGGTTACAGTTTGTGTAATGGTTCAACTCACGCATACTAGTGTTGATTGCTGTTGTGGTCGCTTACACTCTCTTCTCAAACTTATCATTTTCTTCAATTCAATTTCTTTCTTTATTATGCACCCCATACCCATCCCGTGGGCGGTGGTGTAAAGGATACAGAGGCACATAATCGGTTCAGGAACTGAACCCTCTAGTTCGTTTAGCTAAGCAAATAACAATGTTTGACGCTAGTTACAAAATTATCAATGCTGTATACACATGTACACACCCTCATACATACATGTACATATATATATACGTATACACATATACATACACATACATATCTAATCTCATTTTCTTCAGATCACAAATTTTGGGTACATGTTAATATTTTTGGATGACGTTAACTTAATAATTAATGGATATAATAATTCAATAAAATTCATTGTGTCGGGGAACAAGCAGCCACAGTGTTAGATCCCGCCTAGGATGCACCACCACAATAAGCTAACTCCTGGGAACCTATGTACTGCTAGGTGAGCAGATTCATAGGTGATAGTGGCAGTCTCCGTGGTAACAGTAACAGATGCATTAGGTGATTTATTATTTATTTATTTATTTATTTATTTATTTATATACAAGAAGGTACATTGGGTTTGTGAGAATACATAGTTAGTTAGTTAGTTTAGTTCATTTATTATGCACCCCATACCCATCCTGTGGGCGGTAGTGGAAAGGGTTACAGAGGCACATAATGGGCTCAGGGACTGAACCCCACAATTCATTTAGCTAAGCAAGTTACAATCTTGATGAGCTAGTTACAAAATTCAATATAAGTCGTCACATCAACAATGGGTTCGAGATCGACCTCAAGTACAGGTTCTAAATTAAGCAACTGACATATGTGGAGAGCTAGTGTCACAATTTACATGTTTGTCCTGCACACCGCCCCCCATCCAGCGGGCAGCGGTGGATAGGTTACAATCACTTAGTTACTACCTACAGTTAGCAAACTGGGGATATTTGGCTAAAATTTCTGGTAGCAGATCATTTTGAATGAAATATTTACACATCGCTGGAACATGGGTTATAGAATTGTCTCTAAATTCACGTATCTTTTCGCACTCCATCACATAGTAACGGAGGGTGTGCGAATAATTTTGTTGACACAGTTTACATTTGGTCAGGTCTACATCGGCAGATAATGAGAATTCCCAGAGATACTTGTAACCGAGTCTAAGCCGAGCAGTAGTAACATCGCCACTGGGACACCTGCAGCTGGACATCAGCGGCTGCATGGGCATCAACATTCTCCGTGGGCATCAAACAGTCTCCGTGGTGTAGTGGTAAGACACTCGCCTGGCGTTCCGCGAGCGCTATGTCATGGGTTCGTATCCTGGCCGGGGAGGATTTACTGGGCGCAATTCCTTAACTGTAGCCTCTGTTTAACGCAACAGTAAAATGTGTACTTGGATGACAAAACGATTCTTCGCGGCAGGGGATCGTATTCCAGGGACCTGCCCGAAACGCTACGCGTACTAGTGGCTGTACAAGAATGTGATAAGCCAAGAATACCAAGAACTGGAATTACCGCAGTCTAATTACAGATTTCACGGCAATTGAATTACATTAGCATGATAACGGCTATCCATTATTTGCTGTATAATTTTTTATGCCCATTCTCTATTCATTATGAGGCAGTATTTATTTATCCATTTAGTCGTTATAATTAGCCTATGCTTCTTCATGCAAGAACTTCTTTAATAATCATTTATGATTATTTTAATTTGTGATAAATTTCGTATTAATTACTTTGTAAGTAATTTATATAATAATTAATTTGTAATTATTATGTTAAGTAATTAATTTATATAATTAATAATAAATTAAGCCCCCACGTGGTGCGTTTTCTTCCAACCCACAGAAAATAGTCGCTGTATGCAAAGCAAACGGCGAAATTTCTGGGGGCAGAAGAAAACGTAATACCATATATCTGTGACTAACCGTCCTTGGTTGCGTGCGCATCACGCTGGGGCATTTAAGTGCGTCCAGGGGACTCGGCCACTCTTGCTGGCCGTCTCCCGGACGTTACACTACAAAACGCCCACCCGCCTCCCAGGTTCCTCTGCTTCCCCTGGCCTTACAGGGGAAGGCGCTATTGCAGCTTGCTGAGGACACTTGTCCCAATTTGCAATGAATTTGTGTTACCTTTGGGGGGTGCTCCGACGGAACCCCCAAAGTGATAAGCCAAGAATACCAAGAACTGGAATTACCGCAGTCTAATTACAGATTTCACGGCAATTGAATTACATTAGCATGATAACGGCTATCCATTATTTGCTGTATAATTTTTTATGCCCATTCTCTATTCATTATGAGGCAGTATTTATTTATCCATTTAGTCGTTATAATTAGCCTATGCTTCTTCATGCAAGAACTTCTTTAATAATCATTTATGATTATTTTAATTTGTGATAAATTTCGTATTAATTACTTTGTAAGTAATTTATATAATAATTAATTTGTAATTATTATGTTAAGTAATTAATATATATAATTAATAATAAATTAAGCCCCCACGTGGTGCGTTTTCTTCCAACCCACAGAAATGTAACAACTCTTGTATATATCTCAAAAAAAAAAAATCTTGAAGTCTGCTGATTTTATTGGATGATCCATAGATGTGTGGCTCCTCTTGCATGACAGTATGATGATAGATGGAATTACTGGTGTCAATTTCACTTTGCCTCAGATCTACAAGATCTTGTTGAAGTTCTCGGTGTACTGCTGCTCTCAGATTGCTCATTGACAATCCAAGGTTACACTCAACGGCTCCTTTAAAGGCAGATTCTTTGGCTAACTTATCAGCTCTATCATGCATTCGGAGGGCAACATGAGATGGAGACCACATGAAATGGACTCTAGCTGTTACCATCCTTAATAATTTTGTTGTATTTGTGTCTAGCTTCGGACACGAGCATGTTACAGTTATGTCTTAAAGAGTTGAGAGCATTTAAGGATGATAAGGAGTCACTTACAATTAATGTATCAAGTTTGGAGACTTGTACACATTTCAGTGCAAGGAGCAAGGCAAATAGTTCAGTCTGAAGGGTAGAGGCCCAGTTGTTTATACAGACTCCCCACTCAAAGTACAAGCCATCGCCCATTGTCAGAACAACTGCACTTCCAGCTGCACCCGTGGTGCGGTGTAGGGAACCATCAGTGTATATGATTTGAGAGAGAGAATGCTCTGTGGACAGAGCATCAATATGGCTTAAGGCGTTGAGCTTTGCTTCAAGACGAAACTTGGGCTGATCTCTAATTTGCTTCTTGGGTGGAAAGGGAGGGATTAAAACTGGAAAGGGTGTAACCCCCCACGGTGCAGGAAAGTGCCGTTGTTGTTTCTCTTGGTACAAATCATGAACCTGATACATTCTGAGTTGAGTTCCTGTTTTTGTTATCCATTTGGAACAATGCTGATCTTCAATAAAGTAATTCTGAAGGGCTTCTGTGCAAGGATTAGGATGAGTTAGCCTAAGCATTTTTATACCAATTTGACAGTTAATTTCAGTAACACGATCAACAACGCTCAGAATATTAAGTTCCTTTCTCATATTAAGTATCTTTGTGGTACGAGGGCACCCAAGGATTATCCTCAAGGCTTCGTTCTGCAATTTTTCAAGCCCTCTGTTACGACTCTGGGTTCTTTAGATGGAAACCAGAGGTCAAAATTTTGAGCTTATCAAGCTACCATATAGTAAACACGCTTTGCGAGCTGCATATGTCGTATCTTCCCTGCCAGTCGTAAGACTATTCTTGTTTCTCAAAGAGTATTTAAAGATTGAGCTTGGAGTTCAGTATTAAATAATAAAATAGGCACCAACTATGTTTACTAATACTGTCTAATCAATTGTAAAGTAAACCTGAGTAAATTTAGTATCGGGCACCGGTATGATTAGTTGAACAGTCTGCCGGCAGCATAGCTTTCGGAGAGGGAGACGAGAGACTCGCGGGTCTTTCTCTGCTGGCTGGCTGTGGTGTTAGGACCTGCTGCTCCTTCCTCTTCAATACTTAATTTCTGTGTTTTCCCAGCTAAGTACTGTGCACATTGGGTCTACTGGCATATCCATATTATATGTGTAGAGTAGTATACTTGGGGTGTAGTAAGTGTTTTTAAGGGTTTATCGTACTAGTTACTCTAAAGGGGGTCTCAGTGGAACCACGTGGTCGACCTACCCTAAGCTGACTCTAACTTCAAGTGTTTTATAGTAGAGCTTTACCCTAGCTTGTTTTCAGTGTAAAACCTTGTATCCTGTCTATGTGGACCAAGGCTTTTAACGTAAGATTGGGTGGTAAAGTTAGTATTATATTGTTATTGGTGTGATTGTGTATGGGGGGTTGTTAAGGGGTTAATAAATAAGTAAGCTAGATCAGAGTATCCTTTCTTCCTGTGTGGGAGTGCTAAATCATTTCCTCTAGACTACAGGGTTTAGTAGCAAATTCTGATTACTGTGAATATTTTACTTTGGGGGCCGGGCCTTTTAGTTCTCCCATATTGATACCTCTGTATTCTACTTACCCTTACCCCTTAATAGTACCAGTTCCCCCATAGCAAGCCCACCATTTTTTATAACAAGTGGTTGGCCAGTCCGAGAGGAACGTTATTATTGTAAAAAATTAGATTTTTGAGTGCCAAAACTAAAAATTCTTGTTTCCGCAGAACGGTTGTGGGCTAGCCTAGGGTCCAGCGCATCTGGCGTAGGACATTCTTTGCACTGACTGGACACCCAGCTGGATCCCTTCACGATTAAGGTTAGTGTGGCCTTGTGTTAGGGGCCGTGCAAATTTTTGTTTTTTCCATTTTTTATTTTTTAATTTTTTCTGTGGCTAGGAGCTAGAATTTTGTGATGTCATCTGAAATGCAGAGACTGGCAATGAACCCTTCAGTGGTAGAGATAAAGAAGCTCACCAAAGCAAATTTAATATTGTTAGGCAAGGAATTTGGCCTAGAATTAAATGACGCAGATAAAAAGTTGACTTTGATGAATGAAATTTTACGGCATTGTATAGCCCAAGAGCTAGTGCCAAGTGATACAATGTTATGCGAGCCCAATTCAGGGGAAAGTGTAGCTAGTAGAAATATAGAATTAGAATTAACACTAGCTAAGTTAAGACTGGCAGAGCAAGAGGCCAGAGTAGAAGAACAAAAGGCTAAAGTGGAAGAGCAAAGGCTCAAAAATGAGGCGGCAAGAATAGTACCACCACCTACTGGGGACTCGAACTCCAGACATTCTGATAAAAAACACAACTTACCTGAATTTTCAGAGTCAGACCCTGAAAGATTTTTCAACCATTTTCAGAGACTGGCCATGTCCATGAACTGGCCAAGGGAAGAGTGGGTGAAAATCTTGCAGGGGCGGCTTAGGGGTAAAGCACAAGATATTTTTATAAATATGCCTGACGATGAGTGTTTTGAATATGATAGTCAGGGAACGAATTTTGAGGGCGTATGAAATTACTCCTGAAGCTCACCGCCAAGCTTATCGCAACCTTAGGCCTACTTACAACCAACCGTTCACTGAATTTGCTAGTGATCAAATTAGATTGTTTGATAAATGGATTCGCTCGGCTAAAGCCGAAACATACGAGGCACTCAGGAATTTAGTTTTAGTGAACAATTTATAGATAGTATGCCAGACATTGTTGCGCAGTACTTAAGAGGAGGGTAGAGTTAAATTCTAAAATAGGGGATTTGGCCAAGATGGCAGAAAACTACCAGTTGGCGGGCAAAAGGCCCAATAAAAATAATTTTACCCCACAGAGTAACAAAACTTATACCCACAGCCAGTCCAGACCAGCTCATTCTAAACCTTTACCTAATGCACCTTCTGTTTCAGACATAACTAACCCTGTTAAATTGTCTAGCCCCACGACACTAAAGAGTGAACCGAAGGGTAATTCGGTTAGTAATGTCTCTTCTCCCGACGTTTCTGTGGTCACTGTAAAAGTTCAACCCACAATATTAGCCGTTGTTGGCAACTGTACCCGGAAAAAGACCCAATGCTCTCGTTGTGACACAGGGCTTGAGGCCTTCTGAAGGGTTAGGGAGTAAGACCTCCAACCCACAGTGGTTGGACCTGCTTACCCCATTCTTATCGAAAGGGAGACTACTTTTGTCTGAGGGTTCTTCCTGGAGGGACGTGGTGATCTTCCGAGACACCGGTGCCATCCAGACTTTAATTTTAGAGAGTGCTTTGCAAGGTGCCAATACTCTCGACACTGGAGAGGTGGTACTGGTCGAGGGTGTCACTAGTGATACTCGAGCAGTACCCCTCCGTAAGGTTACCCTGGAATCTGATTTCCACAAGGGTATTTGTACAGTCGGAGTCACTTCGTACCTACCTTTCCCTAATGTTGATGTAATATTGGGTAATGATTTAGCCGGGGATAAGGTAGGGGACTCCAGACTGCCTGTTATGTTGCCTACCCCAAAGGTTTGCCTGGATTCACCCACCGCAGAGGATAATGTTGTGTACCCTGCGTGCGTGGTGACTAGGTCTATGGGACTTAAATGTAAGGGCAGCCCTGTGCTTGCCAAGGTGGTAAATCCCAAGGACACGAGGGACCTTCCGAGTGGTGAAAGCCCAGTGGACCTTGCGGACACATTCATGGCCCGACTCGATGACGGGGCCGAGGACATTGTGGAGAGCCTGCCACCACCGCCTACCGAGAGTAGTGGGGAGGTGGAGAACACTGTTGAGCCTCGGCCAATGGCATCTGACCAAGGCCTGGACGCCTCCTTGAGTGAGTTACAAAAGCTGACCCCAGTCTTGCAGATTGTCACGAGACAGCCGTCTCTAGGGAGGAAATTGTAGACGCAGCAACTGGGTACTACTACAATGATCGGATTTTGATGAGAAAATGGAGACCTCAGAGTGCTCCCTTGTCAAATGAGTGGGAGGTAGTCCACCAGGTTATGTTGCCGACCTGCTATAGAGAGAGAGTTTTGTCAGCTGCCCATGATGATCCTATGGGGGGACATCAAGGCATTAATATTACCTATCACAAAATCTGCAAGTACTTTTTCTGGCCCAAGCTGAAAAGCGATGTGGCAAAATTTTGTAATGCATGTATTGCTTGTCAACTTGTTGGGAAACCAAACCAAACTCCCCCTAAAGCTCCTCTAAGCCTATTGTCGTGCCGGAGGAACCATTTTCTCATGTGGTAATGGACTGTGTTGGTCCATTACCTAGAACTAAGTCTGGTAATATTTACCTAATTACGATGATGTGTATCACGACTCGTTACCCAGAGGCTTTTGCTGTAAGGAACATCCGAGCAAAGACTGTTGTTGCTCGTATGTTGCAATTTTTTTCCACTTTTGGACTGCCTCGGGTTGTGCAGACTGACAATGGTACTAACTTTAAGTCTGATATTTTTGAACAATTTTGTAAGGACCATGGAATAACTCATAAGGTTTCCAGCCCATACCATCCACAGAGTCAGGGGGTCATTGAAAGGTTCCATCTAACTCTGAAGCAGATGTTGAAGACATCGTGCGAGAGTTCCCATACCTTCTGGGACGAGAACTTGCCGTATGTTTTGTTTGCTGCTAGGGAGGGGTTGCAAAGTTCACTGGGTTGTTCTCCTTTTGAGTTAGTCTTTGGCCATAAAGTTCGTGGACCCTTGCAAATGTTACAGGAGAATCTGTTAGGGAACGTAACGTTAACCGAAGGTTCGGCTTTCTTTGCGCAACACCACCAGAGACTCAAGGACTGCAAGGCTGCGGCACTAAAGTATCTTGGGAAGGCCCAAGAGAATATGAAAGAACGGAACGATGCCAAGGCTAAGTTGCGGGTATTTCAGCCCGGTGACCCTGTCCTGGTACTAAAGCCTCGACTGGGGAGCACTATGTCCCACAAGTACGAGGGCCCCTACATTGTGACAGAGAAGACTGGGGACCTCACGTACAAAGTGAGACACTCTGATAAGCGTAAACAGGTAATGCTCGTACACGTGAATCGGCTGAAGAAGTTCCAGGGCCCCAGGCCCATTGCACTAACCAATGTTTCCATTTCCAGTGAGGGAGGGGATGATTGTTCTGGGGACCCAACTAATCTCATTCTCAATAATTCTAGTTCTGTGAATGCTGTGGAGGAGGGACTGTCCCATTTGCAGATGTCCCAACGTGACGAGGTGCAGTCGTTGCTTGACGAATTCTCCAGTCTGTTCGGGGAGGTCCCGACCCAGACTGATGCCATTTACCATGATGTCGAGTTGACGGACTACACCCCCATTCGCCTTCAACCTTATCGGATGAGTCCGGAAAAGAAGGCCATCGTCCGTAAGGAGGTCGACTTCTTGCTCCAGCACGGCCTCATCAGGCCGAGCCAGGGCTCTTGGTGCTCGCCCTGCCTTTTGGTCCCCAAACCAGACGGCTCCTGGCGATTATGCACCGACTACCGGCAGCTCAACAAGGTGACCATAGTGGACGCCTATCCGTTGCCACGTCTCGAGGACTGTATCGACGAAATCGGGAACGCCACGTATGTCTCGAAATTCGATCTCTCGAGGGGGTACTATCAAATCCCGCTCACTGAACGTGCAAAACAACTAACCGCGTTTGTGACACCCGAGGGGGTTTTTGAGTATCAAGTATTACCATTCGGCTTGCGTAATGCCCCTGCCACGTTCCAGAGGCTAATGAACTCTTTGCTCGCTAATGTACCAAATTGTCGGGCGTATTTAGATGACATTGTGCTCTTTGATAGTAATTGGGCTGACCACATAGCTAGGTTACGCCAGTTGTTCACAGTGTTGAAAAATGCGAATCTAACCCTAAATGCAAAAAAGTGTCATTTTGGCCAAGGCACAGTGACGTACCTCGGTTATGAAGTGGGCCAAGGAAAAGTGTTACCTCGGCAAGATAAAATCAGTGCCATTCTGGACTATCCAGTGCTCAGGTCTAAAAAGGACATTCAACGATTTATCGGTATGTGTGCGTACTATCGACGCTTTTGTCAGAACTTTTCCAGTGTGGCCACTCCTCTCACAGATTTGTTGTGGAAGGCCGTTAAATTTAAGTGGTCATCGGACTGTGCAGAGGCATTTAAAATTTGAAATTGATCTTAGCTTCCACCCCAGTGCTTGCTAGTCCAAGGTTCGACCGTCCGTTTAAAATTCAAGTTGACGCGTCTGACTCGGGTGCTGGTGCAGTGTTGTTGCAAACTGGGGATGATACAGTGGAACACCCAGTATATTATTACTCTGTGAAATTTGACAAGGCGCAGCGCAATTATTCAGTGATAGAAAAAGAGGCGTTGGCGCTAGTGCTAACATGTAAAAAGTTCGAAATTTACCTCACAGGTAATATAGTGGAAGTGTACACGGACCATAACCCATTAGTTTTCATGAATCAGATGAAGCAGAAAAATAAACGCATCCTCAGGTGGGCATTGTACCTACAGGACTTTAACCTGTCTATTATCCACCTACCGGGCCGGCTCAACGTGATAGCCGACGCTCTGTCCCGCTTGCCTGAGTAACGTTCATCGGAGCCACAGGAAGCCAGCATACACTGTGATGCTTTAGTTATTTTTTTTTTTGTAGGTTCTCCTGTGACATTAAATATTCCGTGTCCAATTTATTTACTTCCCTGTGTTTTTTTGTGTTTTTGTTTTTGTGTATGTTTTTTCTTTCAGAGAATTCCCTTGTATTTTTGTTTTTTTTGCCGAGAAATTGTTGTTTGATTGATTATCTTTTATGTCATGGACTTCCTTTTTATTCTCTGTATGCTCTTACAAAAAAATATGACTACTATTCTAGTAGTCACATTTTTTTTCTCTGAAGGGGGGAGGAGTGTTACGACTCTGGGTTCTTTAGATGGAAACCAGAGGTCAAAATTTTGAGCTTATCAAGCTACCATAAACACGCTTCGCGAGCTGCATATGTCGTATCTTCCCTGCCAGTCGTAAGACTATTCTTGTTTCTCAAAGAGTATTTAAAGATTGAACTTGGGGTTGAGTATTAAATAATAAAATAGGCACCAACTATGTTTACTAATACTGTCTAATCAATTGTAAAGTAAACCTGAGTAAATTTAGTATCGGGCACCGGTATGATTAGTTGAACAGTCTGCCGGCAGCATAGCTTTCGGAGAGGGAGACGAGAGACTCGCGGGTCTTTCTCTGCTGGCTGGCTGTGGTGTTAGGACCTGCTGCTCCTTCCTCTTCAATTCTTAATTTCTGTGTTTTCCCAGCTAAGTACTGTGCACATTGGGTCTACTGGCATATACATATTATATGTGTAGAGTAGTATACTTGGGGTGTAGTAAGTGTTTTTAAGGGTTTATCGTACTAGTTACTCTAAAGGGGGTCTCAGTGGAACCACGTGGTCGACCTACCCTAAGCTGACTCTAACTTCAAGTGTTTTATAGTAGAGCTTTACCCTAGCTTGTTTTCAGTGTAAAACCTTGTATCCTGTCTATGTGGACCAAGGCTTTTAACGT
Organism: Procambarus virginalis; assembly: GCA_020271785.1. Classification (NCBI taxonomy): domain Eukaryota; kingdom Metazoa; phylum Arthropoda; class Malacostraca; order Decapoda; family Cambaridae; genus Procambarus; species Procambarus virginalis. The sequence continues at coordinate 35,731 of WNGS01005782.1, forward strand.
AAGATTGGGTGGTAAAGTTAGTATTATATTGTTATTGGTGTGATTGTGTATGGGGGGGTTGTTAAGGGGTTAATAAATAAGTAAGCTAGATCAGAGTATCCTTTCTTCCTGTGTGGGAGTGCTAAATCATTTCCTCTAGACTACAGGGTTTAGTAGCAAATTCTGATTACTGTGAATATTTTACTTTGGGGGCCGGGCCTTTTAGTTCTCCCATATTTGATACCTCTGTATTCTACTTACCCTTACCCCTTAATAGTACCAGTTCCCCCATAGCAAGCCCACCAATTTTTATAACACCCTCCAAGCTTTCTTTCAGGCATCAAAACAAGCAGAGGTGCAGCATAATCCACTAAAGATCTGATGTATGCAAGATACATCATTTTGACAATTCTGACATTGGCACCATAGCCTGAGTGATAACCTGCGACAGCCTTGAGAGCTCGGAGCCTCTCTTTATACTGACGACAGAGTTTGAATACAACAGGACCATACAGTGGCACCTCAAGGCCAAGGTATTTGAATCTGTATACATAGTCAAGCTGGGAGCCATCAGACAGTTGCATCTTGCAAACAGCTCCTCCCTGCCTGGGTGGGCGCCGATTTAGTATCTTTGTTTTCTCTGCTGAGATAATTAAACCTAGATCCTGACATGAGTATAGTACAGAGTTAAGAGTGTTCTACGTGTTAGCACACCCAGTGGTGTGTATCATTATATCATCAGCATAGCTAATGATGTGGACGTTGGATTTGCTCGGTATAGAGTTTAACAGCGTGTTTATTAAGATATTAAATAAGGTAGGACTGAGGACACCACCCTGCGGGGTACCTAGTTCAAAGTCTCTTGTTACACTCCTATGCCCCTGGAAAAATACAGATGACTTCCTGTTGGATAAGTAACCCCTGATCCAACAAAGAAGCCGACCACCAATATTCATTCTTGCAACCTCATTCAAGATAACATGTCTATTTGCAATATCAAAGGCAGACTTAAGATCTAGGAAGGTGGTATATGACTTTTCAGTGTGCAGGGTAAGAAAGGTGGTGATGCAATGATGCACACTCCTTCCATGCACGAAGCCATATATCTGGGGGGATAGCATGGCTCTTATTCTATGGAGGAGACGGTTTAGGACCATTCTCTCGAATGTTTTGCAAATGCAGCTAGTAAGGGAAATTGGGCGGAAAGCATTCTCTTGATTTGGCTTGGGAATTGGAATGATAATACTGTTGGTCCAAGAGATAGGAAGTTCCTCAGTAACATAGCTCATATTATACAGCTCAAGCAGGGGATTCCTGGTACTAAAGGGAGCAGACGCAATATGTCATAAGTGATACCATCCTCACCGGGGGATGTGGCTTTGCCTTTGTTTAGGGCCGCGAGTAATTCAAACTCAATCCTTTCCCTTAAAACCAAGTCTAGTGCCCTTGATGAGATACCAACTTTAATTTACAAAAAAGCCTCCAGATCTTTAGCCCCTGCTATTGCATTGCTCTTCAACAAGTCACTTGAACTCCAAACCTTTCCAGATATTCTAAAAAAAGCGAGAGTAACCCCTTTCCACAAATGTGGTGACCTCACTGATGTTAACAACTACAGACCTATATCAATCCTGCCTAACTTGTCAAAAATATTTGAAAAACTAATCTACAAGCAGCTTTACTCTTATCTATCCAAACACAATATACTTAGCTCTTGTCAATATGGCTTCAGACCCAAAAAAGCACTAACGATGCACTTATTAGTATGATTAACTTGATTCAAGCAGCTCTTGATAAAAATGAGTTCCCTGTTGGGTTATTTGTGGACCTGCGTAAGGCTTTTGACACTGTCAACCACCAAAACCTTCTTCTTAAATTACATCATTATGGAGTCAGAGGACACTCCCTGCAATACCTCAAATCTTACCTTACTGACAGGCTCCAGTATGTTTCTGTGAATAATTCAATTTCTCCCACCCTACCCATCAACATTGGTGTTCCTCAGGGCAGCAGACTTGGCCCTCTCCTCTTTCTCATCTACATTAATGACCTTCCAAATGCCTCCCAACACCTCAAACCAATTCTATTTGCTGACGACACAACCTTCATTTACTCCAGTCCTGACCCCCTTGCTCTAAATGCCACAGTAAATACTGAGCTAAATAAATTAGTCCATCTTTGGCTAACAGCCAACAAACTCACCCTTAACATTGACAAAACTTTCTATATTCTGTTTGGCAATAAATCTTCTAATCAAATAAATCTGAAAATTAACAATACCCAAATTTGTAAGAAATTAGATGGCAAGTTCCTTGGCGTTCTCATTGACCACAAGCTGAATTTCCAGGGACACATTCTAAATATATCAAAAAAAGTTTCAAAAACTGTTGGCATTCTTTCTAAGATCAGATATTATGTACCCCGACCTGCCCTGGTGACTCTCTATTACTCCCTCATCTATCCATATCTCAACTATGGTATTTGTGCTTGGGGTTCTACTACCCAAAATCATTTACGTCCTCTAATTACTCAACACAAAGCTGCTATTAGGACAATATCCAACTCTGGCCCCAGACATCACTCGGTACCCCTACTCAAATCTCTGAATATGTTAGATATTAAGTCACTGCACATTCTCTCATGTGTATCATACATATATAAAACGCTGAACTGTAATGCCAATCCTGAACTCAAAAACTTCATTGAAGGTTGTAACAGAACCCATGAGCACCACACCAGAAATAAATACAGTTTTGATATTCCAAGAGTACGGCTTAATCAAACTAGAAATGCTCTACAAATCAAGGGACCCAGAATGTGGAATGACCTCCCCAACCATGTTAAAGACTGTGCCTCTCTCAACCAGTTTAAGATTAAAACTAAACACTACCTAATAAATTCCCTGTAACCTACCTTACCTCTCTATTGTCAACCCATGTCTGTTATTTTTTTTTTTTTTAATCAACGCTGTTTGTCAACCTTTTGTATTTGTGCTGCTTTTTTCAGTCATGTTCCCCCTTTTTTTTATCTTTATTTGTATTTGTTCTCAACACATTTTATTCTTTATGCTCAATTAGTATTAAGTTCTAGATATTAATGTTCTTCCTGCCCGAAACGCATTGCGTAATAGTGGCTTTAGGCATTGTATGTACTAGCTCTATCTATAATTCGATCCATTAATGTAACATCACTTGTATGTATGTACCTTACCTGAATAAACATATTTATTTATTATTTATTTATTTATTTAACTCAGTAAATGGCACGTTGCATTCATCTTCCTTGTGGAGCATGAAGTCAACGAGCCTTTCTCGATCTCCGTAACCAGCAATCTCTTTTTTAAGCTGCGTGGTTTCTGCAAAAATTCCACTATAATTAAGCACTGTTTTGTGCGAGATGGTAAAATTATAGCTAGGAGGACTGACATTGGAAAAACCTATTCAATAACCACTGAAGCTCACCTTAATTCTTTCCTCAGTGACTGTGGGATATCTGCTGTATAGCCAGAATTCAAATTATAATCTCATTTAACTACCATTGTGTACTTTAGTTCTGCCTTTCCTTTCAAAAGGTTTTAACCTTAGTTAAAAAAAAAATTGTCATCTTTATTATTGTCTTCTTTCATTTTACTCCCATGTTCCATAGTACACTGGCTTTGCCTGTGTCCTCTAGTATTAACTTCATTATCCTGTGTTTCTGAGTGTATCTCTATTTAAACTACCTCATTCTGTTTTAGTGTAACTTTAGTATTAAACTATAGTGTACTTGTAATAGTATAGTAAGCAAGCTTTTCATTTTATAGATTTCATAATTGCTTTTTTACTTTTTTGGTCATCTATTGTTATTAATTATTCTACTTCATTTTTTACATTCCTAGTTCCCATTAAGTTTATTACTTAAATTACCATTAAGTTTATATTACTTTAGAATTTGTTTTTTCTACTTTTCTTTATTTTCTATTTTTTTTTTTTTGGCACTCTTGCCTTGTTTTGGACCTGCGTAAGGCTTTTGACACTGTCAACCACCAAAACCTTCTTCTTAAATTACATCATTATGGAGTCAGAGGACACTCCCTGCAATACCTCAAATCTTACCTTACTGACAGGCTCCAGTATGTTTCTGTGAATAATTCAATTTCTCCCACCCTACCCATCAACATTGGTGTTCCTCAGGGCAACATACTTGGCCCTCTCCTCTTTCTCATCTACATTAATGACCTTCCAAATGCCTCCCAACACCTCAAACCAATTCTATTTACTGACGACACAACCTTCATTTACTCCAGTCCTGACCCCCTTGCTCTAAATGCCACAGTAAATACTGAGCTAAATAAAGTCCATCTTTGGCTAACTGCCAACAAACTCACCCTTAACATTGACAAAACTTTCTATATTCTGTTTGGCAATAAATCCTCTAATCAAATAAATCTCAAAATTAACAATACCCAAATTTGTAACAAATTAGATGGCAGTGAAAGATACGTGAATTTAGAGACAATTCTATAACCAATGTTCCAGCGATGTGTAAATATTTCATTCAAAATGATCTGCTACCAGAAATTTTAGCCAAATATCCCCAGTTTGCTAACTGTAGGTAGTAACTGAGTGATTGTAACCTATCCACCGCTGCCCACTAGATGGGGGGCGGTGTGCAGGACAAACATATCAATTGTGACACTAGCTCTTCACATATGTCAGTTGCTTAATTTAGAACCTGTATTTGAGGTCGATCTTGAACCCATTGTTGATGTGACGACTTATATTGAATTTTGTAACTAGCTCATCAAGATTGTAACTTGCTTAGCTAAATGAATTGTGGGGTTCAGTCCCTGAGCCCATTATGTGCCTCTGTAACCCTTTCCACTACCGCCCACAAGATGGGTATGGGGTGCATAATAAATGAACTAAAACTAAAAGTTCCTTGGCGTTCTCATTGACCACAAGCTGAATTTCCAGGGACACATTCTAAATATATCAAAAAAAGTTTCAAAAACTGTTGGCATTCTCTCTAAGATCAGATATTATGTACCCCGACCTGCCCTGGTGACTCTCTATTACTCCCTCATCTATCCATATCTCAACTATGGTATTTGTGCTTGGGGTTCTACTACCCAAAATCATTTACGTCCTCTAATTACTCAACACAAAGCTGCTATTAGGACAATATCCAACTCTGGCCCCAGACATCACTCGGTACCCCTACTCAAATCTTTGAATATGTTAGATATTAAGTCACTGCGCATTCTCTCATGTGTATCATACATATATAAAACGCTGAACTGTAATGCCAATCCTGAACTCAAAAGCTTCATTGAAGGTTGTAACAGAACCCATGAGCATCACACCAGAAATAAATACAGTTTTGATATTCCAAGAGTACGGCTTAATCAAACTAGAAATGCTCTACAAATCAAGGGACCCAGAATGTGGAATGACCTCCCCAACCATGTTAAAGACTGTACCTCTCTCAACCAGTTTAGGATTAAAACTAAACACTACCTAATAAATTCCCTGTAACCTACCTTACCCCTCTATTGTCAACCCTTGTCTGTTATTTTTTTTAATCAATGCTGTTTGTCAACCTTTTGTATTTGTGCTGCTTTTTCAGTCATGTTCCCCCTTTTTTTTATCTTTATTTGTATGTGTTCTCAACACATTTTATTCTTTATGCTCAATTAGTATTAAGTTCTAGATATTAATGTTCTTCCTGCCCGAAACGCATTGCGTAATAGTGGCTTTAGGCATTATATGTACTAGCTCTATCTATAATTCGATCCATTAATGTAACATCACTTGTATGTATATACCTTACCTGAATAAACATATTTATTTATTTATTTATTTATTTAATCTGAACTGTATGTCTGGGGGAAGATTATTGAAGCTAGAGGTAGTTGCCCAAGCATCGACTAACTCGTTTGATCTGTGTAGAGGGTGAGGGTGTGCTACTTGGTCGATCTTATCGCCTTTAATTCTTTTAATATCCTTCCATGCCTGGCTGAAGAGGGTGTGAGAGTTGAGACTGCTAACAAAAGTTTCCCAGTTATCTTGCCTGAGCTCTGTCATGCGCTCCATCGCCTTGGCTAGGGCTTTCAAATCAAATAAAAATCAAATGTTTATTTAGGTAAGGTACATACATACAAGAGATTTTACAGAGAGTGATGGATTTATAGATAGGGCTAGTACATACAATGCCTAAAGCCACTATTACGCAAAGCGTTTCGGGCATGAAAAACTTAAATGACTAAGGCTTAATACTAATTGAGCATAAGGACCAAAATGAGTTGAGAACAAAATAAAAAAAAGAGTTAAGAAGGAGGGAACATGGCTGAAAAAGCAGCACAAATACAATTCGGTCGACAAAACAGCGTCATTTAAAACAGAACAGACATTGGTTGACAATAGATGGGTAAGGTAGGTTACAGGGAATTTATTAGGTAGTGCTTAGTTTTTATCTTAAATTGGTTGAGAGAGGTACAGTCTTTAACATGGTTGGGAAGGTCATTCCACATTCTGGGTCCCTTGATTTGTAAAGCATTTCTAGTTTGATTAAGTCGTACTTTAGGAATATCAAAACTGTATTTATTTCTGGTGTGGTGCTCATGGGTTCTGTTACAACCTTCTATGAAGCTTTTGAGGTCAGGATTGGCATTACAGTTCAGCGTTTTATATATGTATAATACACATGAGAGAATGTGCAGTAAATTAATATCTAACATATTCAGAGATTTGAGTAGGGGTACCGAGTGATCTCTGGGGCCAGAGTTGGATATTGTCCTAATAGCAGCTTTGTGTTGAGTGATTAGAGGACGTAAATGATTTTGGGTAGTAGAACCCCAAGCACAAATACCATAGTTGAGATATGGATAGATGAGGGAGTAATAGAGAGTCACCAGGGCAGGGCGGGGTACATAATATCTGATCTTAGAAAGAATGCCAACAGTTTTTGAAACTTTTTTTGATATATTTAGAATGTGTCCCTGGAAATTCAGCTTGTGGTCAATGAGAATGCCAAGGAATTTGCCATCTAATTTGTTACAGATTTGGGTATTGTTTATTTTGAGATTTATTTGATTAGAGGATTTATTGACAAACAGAATATAAAAAGTTTTGTCAATGTTAAGAGTGAGTTTGTTGGCAGTTAGCCAAAGATGGACTTTATTTAGCTCAGTATTTACTGTGGCATTTAGAGCAAGGGGGTCAGGACTGCAGTAAATGAAGGTTGTGTCGTCAGCAAATAGAATTGGGTTGAGGTGTTGGGAGGCATTTGGTAGGTCATTAATGTAGATGAGAAAGAGGAGAGGGCCAAGTATGCTGCCCTGAGGAACACCAATGTTGATGGGCAGGGTGGGAGAAATTGAATTATTCACAGAAACATACTGGAGCCTGTCAGTAAGGTAGGATTTGAGGTATTGCAGGGAGTGTCCTCTGACTCCATAACGATGTAATTTAAGAAGATTTTGGTGGTTGACAGTGTCAAAAGCCTTACGCAGGTCCACAAATAACCCAACAGGGAACTCATTTTTATCAAGAGCTGCATGAATCAAGTTAATCATACTAATAAGTGCATCATTAGTGCTTTTTTTGGGTCTGAAGCCATATTGGCAAGAGCTAAGTATATTGTGTTTGGCTGGATAAGAGTAAAGCTGGTTGTAGATTAGTTTCTCAAATATTTTTGACAAGTTAGGCAGGATTGATATAGGTCTGATATAGATTGATATAGATATAGGTTTCTGAAAGAGCTTGAGCATTGCTGGCGTACGTGTTTCTCTATATGCAAGCCCAACTCGTCTGGCAGTGCATTTCAAAGTACGCAGTTTGGGGTCATTGTAATAGTTACATTACAATGAGAATACATAGCATATAGTATTTACAATCTTGTAAAGCCACTATATAGTATATACGCGCAGTGTTTCGGGCAGGTCCTTAATCTAACAGATAATTTTAAGTAGGCAAATTCTAGCAGAATTAATAAAATGATAACAAATACATTGCAAGAAAAAAAATGAGATGAGAGAGATTAGTAAGTATATTAAAGCACATTGGAATATTAGAGCTCTGATTGATTACATTGACAGCTTGATTGGTAATTTAAACAAGATTAATAGACACCATACAACAGATTGACAACACATATACGAAGACAGCAATGATCACAATAGTAAAGATGTTCGGATTGGTTACATAAAGATTGGGAGATTGGGTAGCAATAGATACAGTGCAATTTTAAAGCAAAAGGTAAAAAAACTATGAAGATGAAATTAGGTACTTTTTAGTATTGTTTTTGAATGACGCAAAAGTTGGACAGCTTTTCAATTCAATAGGGAGTGAGTTCCATAGACAGGGTCCCGTTATTTTCATAGTGTTTACACAGATTAAGTTTGACTCTGGAGATATCAAAGATATATTTATTTCTGGTGTGATGATAATGGGTCCTATTACATCTGTCCAGGGAGAGTTTCAGAGCAGGATTTGCATTTAAGAACAGGGTTTTGTAAATGTAGTTGACACAGGAGAATTTGTGGAGTGAGATTATGTTTAGCATGTTTAGGGAGTTAAACAAGGGGGCTGAGTGTTGTCTGAAAGCAGAATTTGTTATTATTCTGACAGCAGATTTTTGCTGGGTGATGATGGACTTGAGGTGGTTTGCAGTGGTTGAACCCCATGCACAGATACCATAATTAAGATAGGGATAAATTAGTGCATAATATAGAGAGATGAGAGCAGAGTTAGGTACATAATATCTGATTTTGGAGAGTATACCAACTGTTTTAGAGACTTTCTTAGTTATGTGTTGTATGTGGGTACTGAAGTTGAGTCTCTTGTCTAGGAATAGGCCGAGAAACTTGCCATCATTTTTATTGCTAATGTTTACATTGTCTATCTGAAGCTGAATTGCATTTGTAGATTTGCTTCCAAATAAGATGTAGTAAGTCTTTTCTATGTTAAGTGTTAGTTTGTTGGTTGACATCCATAAGTGGACTTTTTTTAGTTCATTATTAACAACATTATTTAGTGTATGTCGGTTGGGGTTAGAGTAGATGAGGGTAGTATCATCATCAAACAAAATAGGTTTCAGAATGTTAGAGACATTAGGCAGATCATTGATGTATATAAGAAATAGGAGAGGTCCCAAAATGCTGCCCTGTGGCACTCCAACGGTTATTGGTAGAGTGGGAGAGGTTATATTATTGATGGCTACACATTGTGTCTATCACTAAGATAGGATTGGATATAGTCCAGTGAATGGCCTCGGATTCCATAATGATGGAGTTTACGTAAGAGGTAATTGTGATTAACGTAACAAGTCACTCTCTGCAGTGTAACTTAGTCTGTGATATTTTTTTGATTTGCAATATTGCGTCATCAGTGGGCACACCTGTGTTCAGGTTAGTTCAGTATGCAGCCGCACAGCAAGGGTTGCTATTTAGCTGTTTGTTATAGTGCCACTGGATGGACATTAACGTAACGTAAACTCGATAATGTAGTAGTTTAGTCTCTTGTTATTAATATTTTTTTTATTTGATAGAAACGGTCTTTGATGTCAACCCTTCAACCATTATTTTCCACTCATGTTCTGCTTTATACGATTGAATGTTGCTGTGATCTTTCGATATGACGGCTGTTCTTGGGAATTCGAATTCCAATTCATAGCACCACATCAAATATAAACATTTGATTGTGAGAACCCGTCGGTTACCCTTTATTAGTTTAAATTCCTGTTTAACTAGGAGGAACCAGCGGCCTATGTGGACAGGTTTTCACCCTAGTAGTGGAAGCCTGGCGGTTTGCTCCCGCTTCCCCTTTTCTATTGAACTCATGCTTATCTGCCATGTGCAGCCTTTAAACTTGAAGTCCACCTCCTAAGGGAGGTAGGCGTAGAAAAAAAATCTCACAACTGGCGCCCACATGGGGCTATGCAACTTGGGTTCGAGCCCATGAAGTGCAGTCTCATTGATTTTAAAGTAACATAAGATCGTTGTGGAACAGTATTGTTGAAGGTATGTTTTGTGCACGGTTGTCACACTTAGGTACACACACACCACACACACTGTATAAAAGAGGTATTCTGGTTGGATGGGGAAATCTGTCTGACTTTCTTGGCTGCTAGCTGGAGAACATTGACACACTCGTGGATGAGGGGGTGTCAGCTCACTCAGCAGCCGGTGTCGAGGACACCAAGCCAGCGTGCAACAGTGGTTGCAAAGGTGCACTCAGGATCTGCCTGAGGTGCAAGACACCACTACTTAGGGTAGACGAAGCTTCTAGAAGTGACCTCAAGCGTGAGAGGTCTCATTGGACGACAGTGTAGTTGTCAAGGGTGTCATAGGAGTGTAGTTGTTAATACACCTTAGGATCTTAGTGGGAGGTCGCGCCACCAGCTGACGATCCGAGTTGACTTTTTAGAAAGGGGAGTAATTCATCTGTAGTTAGACAGGTTATGGAATTTCTTGCCAGAGTGGGGACTGTACAACCCCAGGAATAATTCATTGTAGTCACTTGAAAGGTTGAGCAGAGGCTCCCGTTTTCAGAGGTAACAGCAAGGCCGAGTTCGAGCCTGGTGGTGAGAGCGCAGCAAGTCAGTGCTGGCTCAAGTGCAGATTGCAAGGGGGCAATCTCACACAGGAAGGGAAGCCAAACCCACCCTAGTGCACTTAACCCGGTGACAAGGTATGAAGGTTGTTATAAATGGTGGCTTGTACTATGGGGGACCTAGTATTAATCTGGTGTAGGGGCAGTTAGAATAAAGATGTATCTAAGTGTGGAGATCAGTAAGGCCCGGCCCCCATAAATATACAAATAAACTTGTAGTGGCTTATTACAGCAATAGTCAGCCTAGAGGTTGATCAAGATCTCCTACACAGGAAAAAATGGATACTCCTTTAACTAACTTACTTATTTATTAAACCCCTTAACAACCCCCCATATACATTCACACCAATAACAATAATAATAATTACTTTACCACACTATCTTACGTTAAAAGCCTTGGTCCACCTAGGCAGGATACAAGGTTTACACTGTGACAAGCTAGGGTAAAGTACTACTGGTTAAGAACTGAAGCTTGATGCAGCTTAGGGTAGTGAGACCACGTGGTACCCTAATACAACACACACAACACTACACTTAGGGGTACCCAAACACTGGCAAATACCCCCCAGGTCTCACCAATCTTACTTCCGTCGTAACAAGGTAAAGATGCCTAGCTAGGCAGCACTGAGAAAGACGATTCGAGGATGCATACATCGATCGCCTTTTTGAAGAAAGGCTGCGCAATGCAAGATGGCAAAGGTCATTTGGGCTGGTGATTTTCCATGGTCAGATCCCCAGCAGCATAATGATTTTGTTCTTTAAGGATTGCCTTGAAAAGGGTTTAGTAGATCTGCAGAGGGGATTGCTGATCACATTCCAACGGATCAGGTTATGTCCAGGTAGAACGGACAAGGGAGTTTGACAGATGTCAAAAAGTTTCCGCTCGAGTCTTGTGTAAAGTAGCGCGAGACCTATAAAAAGCAAGGGAGAGAGCCCAAGCTCAGTAGGGTGAGAGTAGTACTTGTAGTAGAGGGTTTTCTCCCAGATAGTTCAGTCGGTAGAGCAAGACCGGCTTGTGTTTGACATTGGACAGGGAGGGTGATCCTGTCAACTTGTTGCAATGTTCAGGTGGAAAATGACAGTAAGTTCTTTATAGGCTGAGGGGAGTTTAAGAAGTCCTTCACCGGTAAGGCCACAACAGTGTGTGTGCACATGTGTCCAGTATGACACAGACGAGGACGGAAATGGGAGGTTCAGTGATGGAA
>WNGS01005783.1:0-13349 GCA_020271785.1 Procambarus virginalis
GTGGTGGAGCTACCTGGTGATTGTAGTGGTGTAGCTACCAGGTGATGGTAGTGGTGTAGCTACCTGGTGATGGTAGTATTAGCTACCTGGTGATGGTAGTAGTGAGCTACCTGTGATGGTAGTGGTGTAGCTACCTGGTGATTGTAGTGATGTAGCTACCTGGTGATGGTAGTGGTTGTAGCTACCATGTGATGGTAGTTGTGTAGCTACCTGGTGATGGTAGTGTGTAGCTACCAGGTGATGGTAGTGGTGGAGCTACCTGGTGATGGTAGTGGTGGAGCTACCAGGTGATGGTAGTGGTGGAGCTACCAGGTGATGGAAGTGGTGGAGCTACCAGGTGATGGAAGTGGTGTAGCTACCAGGTGATGGTAGTGGTGGAGCTACCTGGTGAGGTAGTGGTGTAGCTACCAGGTGATGGTAGTGGTGGAGCTACCTGGTGATGGTAGTGGTGTAGCTACCAGGTGATGGTAGTGGTAAGCTACCAGGTGATGGTAGTGGTGGAGCTACCTGGTGATGGTAGTGGTGGAGCTACCTGTGATGGTAGTGGTGGAGCTACCAGGTGATGGTAGTGGTGGAGCTACCTGGTGATGGTAGTGGTGGAGCTACCGGTGATGTAGCTACCTGGTGATGGTAGTGGTGTAGCTACCAGGTGATGTAGTGGTGGAGCTACCTGGTGATGGTAGTGATGTAGCTACTTGGTGATGGTAGTGGTGTAGCTACCAGGTGATGGTAGTGGTGGAGCTACCAGGTGATGGTAGTGGTGGAGCTACCTGGTGATGGTAGTGATGTAGCTACTTGGTGATGGTAGTGGTGTAGCTACCAGGTGATGGTAGTGGTGGAGCTACCAGGTGATGGTAGTGGTGGAGCTACCTGGTGATGGTAGTAATGTAGCTACTTGGTGATGGTAGTGGTGTAGCTACCAGGTGATGGTAGTGGTGGAGCTACCTGGTGATGGTAGTGGTGGAGCTACCAGGTGATGGTAGTGGTGGAGCTACCAGGTGATGGTAGTGGTGGAGCTACCAGGTGATGGTAGTGGTGGAGCTACCAGGTGATGGTAGTGGTGGAGCTACCAGGTGATGGTAGTGGTGGAGCTACCAGGTGATGGTAGTGGTGGAGCTACCAGGTGATGGTAGTGGTGGAGCTACCTGGTGATGGTAGTGGTGGAGCTACCAGGTGATGGTAGTGGTGTAGCTACCTGGTGATGGTAGTGGTGGAGCAACCTGGTGATGGTAGTGATGGAGCTACCTGGTGATGGTAGTGGTGGAGCTAACTGGTGATGGTAGTGGTGTAGCTACCTGTGATGGTAGTGGTGTAGCTACCTGGTGATGGTAGTGGTGGAGCTAACTGGTGATGGTAGTGGTGGAGCTACCTGGTGATGGTAGTGGTGGAGCTACCTGGTGATGGTAGTGGTGGAGCTACCTGGTGATGGTAGTGATGTAGCTACTTGGTGATGGTAGTGGTGTAGCTACCTGGTGATGGTAGTTGTGTAGCTACCTGGTGATGGTAGTTGTGTAGCTACCTGGTGATGGTAGTGGTGGAGCTACCTGGTGATGGTAGTGGTGGAGCTACCTGGTGATGGTAGTGGTGGAGCTACCAGGTGATGGTAGTGGTGGAGCTACCAGGTGATGGTAGTGATATAGCTACCTGGTGATGGTTGTGGTGGAGCTACCTGGTGATGGTAGTGGTGGAGCTACCAGGTGATGGTAGTGATGGAGCTACCTGGTGATGGTAGTGGTGGAGCTACCTGGTGATGGTAGTGGTGGAGCTACCTGGTGATGTAGCTACCTGGTGATGGTAGTGGTGTAGCTACCAGGTGATGGTAGTGGTGGAGCTACCTGGTGATGGTAGTGATGTAGCTACTTGGTGATGGTAGTGGTGTAGTTACCTGGTGATGGTAGTGGTGGAGCTACCTGGTGATGGTAGTGGTGGAGCTACCTGGTGATGGTAGTGGTGGAGCTACCAGGTGATGGTAGTGGTGGAGCTACCTGGTGATGGTAGTGGTGGAGCTACCTGGTGATCCAACGACAACCACGGGCAGTCTGCCAGCCCGAACGACTTTGGAACCTCATAATGAACCCATTATGAAGACAAAGACCCAAACCTGAAGGAAGAGGGATCCATTGTAGAGGCACGTTCCAGGTGGGGCAGGAGGTAAGCTGCAGTGGCCACCGCACCACAATAGGCGAGATGCGGGAAGCCGAAAACCTTAAAAAAGACGGAACTGAAGGACCCGCGGGGATACAGAACCGAACCTGGAGAGGAGCCGAACCCAAATACAACTCGTAAGCAGACGGAGGGAAAGGAAAACCCCATTCCTTCTAACAGTAAGCCCTCACTCTGAGGGTCAGAAAACACAGGCGGGGTCCAACAAGGCCCAAGGCCCCAAGTCAGCTCCTCCCCAACCCCGGGAACCTCCACATCAGGCCCAGGTGGTGAATCTTCCTCCAAAGCCCTCTCTCTCTTCAGTCATTTGATAGTAAGGATACTTGTATATATCTATTGTCTTCTTACCTGTGAGTAAAGAAGGAGATTATTGTAGGGGATCAAAGTTAAATAAGTGTTATCACTACATTCACGAATTGTAATTCTTGTGGGAAAGTGATACATAATTTTGACCGCCATATGGGGACTCCGTCACGTTTTGATGCTTGTGTGGACTTTAACTCTGGTGAGGAGATTCAGGACTTGGTCAAATTTCATGGTTTGTGAACTTAACTTTTAAGAGGTGATTGCTGACTGCCAGATTATTCAGTCATTGTGAACTCTAACGTTTGAAGACGAGTTATTGACTTTGCCATTTGTCAGTCATTGTGGACTTCAGCAGAGTTTCTTGACTCTACTGAAGTCCAGTAGAAGAAAGTTGGGAGTTGGGACAAGTCCCGACTTTCCAGTTGGGACTTGGTTCGTCTCCACACCTGTCGAGCCCCTTCCCTGTTTCCACACCTGTCTTGCCCCTCTGTCTCCACACTTGTCCTGCCCCCTCTCTGTCTCCACATCTGCTCTGCTACCTCCCTCTGATATTTCCTTCATATTTCCACACCTATGCCAACACCTATCCCACACCTGTCCCTCTTCTATCCATATTTATATCAAGGATCAACATTCCATTTACATGCCTTATATAAAATGACTTCCCTGGCACATACACGAGAGAAGGTGGCAGAGACAGCGAAGAGACAGTAAGACAGCCTTACCGTCCACTGAGAAGTCATCTGCTGGAAGCATATGAACTAATAGCACCGGGACAGACAGTGTTTCGACGGGGTGAGGTCGGGACGGAACAACTGAAGGCTCTCTCCCGTCTCTTTACTCATACTGCCAGGTAGGAACATAGGTCAGAGCAGTGTTATAATTATGGAGATTTTGCATAAATGATTGCTATCACCATTACCACTACTACTACCACCATTACTACTAGTACTACCACTACTACTTCTACCACTACTACTACTACTAGTACAGTTACTACCTCAATGGGCTGAAAAGACACTGTTCGACACTGTCTATATCTCTACTACACTATTCCGGCTTCCAGAGCTCTGTCACCCCCTCTCTCCCCCCCTCCCTCTTATCCATCTCATTCCACTCATTCTCTTTATCTTGCCCTTCCATCTCCTACTTTCCCACTTTCTGCTTCCATCTCCTCACCCCTTCCTCTTCCAATTTTCCATCTCCTTCTCTACCCCTCCCCTGTCCCCTCCCTTCAACATTCCCCCTCCCACCTACCTCCAATAATCCCCTCCCCTGCTTATAATATACCCATTCCACTAACTCAAATATCAACCTTCCATTACTCTTCCCCCCTACCCCCTACCTTCCTCTGCCTCCTTGACCTCTCCCTCCTTCACCTCTTCTCTCCTTCAGCCCTCCCTCCTTCATCCCCTCCCACCTTCACCCCCTCCCTCCCCCCCCCTGCCCCAAGACCTCCTGTACATGTCCTAATTAAACTCGGAGATTTGTCTTCTCAGCACCACTATGGGAAATTGCCCTTGTTAATTAGAACGTTTTTTCTTCTGCAAGAGGGGAAGGCATGGGGAGGGGGAAGAGGGGAGGGGGACGCTGGCTGCTCCTCACACCCCCCTCCTGCGAAGGGAAGGGACGTGGGTCTCTTGTATTCACCTCACTCAACATACTCATGGTAATTATGGCTTAGGTTCATTCACCTTGTTCTTTTGCGTCAAATTCATATTGTTCATTGTCATCAAATTGTTTATATCATGATCATCAAAGAGTTCATACCGAGCTCACTACAATGTTCATACTCATTATATCCATCATATTGTTCAAATTCATCATATTCATGACATTAACAAAACAGGATAGGTCCAAGTATAGAGCCCTGTGGGACTCCGCTGGTGACTTCACGCCAGTCCGAGGTCTCACCCCTCACAGTAACTCTCTGCTTCCTGTTGCTTAGGTACTCCCTTGTCCATTGGAGCACCTTGCCTGTTACTCCTACCTTTTTTCCAAATTATGTACGAGCCTCTTAAAACGTACTGAGTCGAAGGCTTTATGACAGTCCAAGAAAATGCAGTGTGCCCATCCTTCTCGTTCTTGCTTAGTCTTTGTCAACTGATCGTAGAATTCTAATAAACCAGTGAGGCAAGATTTACCCTCCTTGAACCCATGTTGTGTGTCACGAAGTCCCTTCTCTCCAGATGTGCTACTAGTCTTTTTCACGATCTTCTCCATCATCTTGCATGGTATACAAGATAACGACACTGGTCTGTAGTTCAGTGCCTCATGACTGTCACCCTTTTTGTATATTAGGACTACATTGCCTGTCTTCCTTATTTCTGGTAGGTCTCCCGTTTCCAGTGACTTATTATACACTATGGAGAGTGGCAAGTAAAATGTTTCTGCACACTCTTTTAGTATCAATGGTTGGCAAGATTCTGTCAGGTCTAATTACCTTTCCTCAGGTCCAAATTCAGCAGTTACGTTATAACCTCATCTCTGGTAATTTAAAAGTTTTCTAAAGTTCCCTGGTTTATTGCCACTTCTCTTAGCTCAAAGACATCTCCTTGTTCTAGTGTGATGACCTCCTGAAATCTCTTGTTGAGTTTTTCGTACACTTCCTTGTCATTCTCTGTGTACCTGTCCCACCAATTTCCAATTTCATAACTGTTCTTTCACTGTTTTCTTCCTCATGGTGTGGCCGTGAAGCAGTTTTAATTCGGTCTTGGCTTTGTTTCCTATGTCATTTTCCCACTCTCTGCTTCTCTCCTCACACTGGTTCTTATTTAATTAATACTATCTGTATCAATAGTTACTCTGTCCTCATTGTACCAGCCTAGCCTGGAAATCTTCTCAATGCTTTCCTCAGCCCTAATATCCAGCCTTAAGCCCAACAACACAGTACCTGTCGGAACAATATTGGTTGATGGTGAAAAATTACAGACCAACACTTGAGTGGGGAACTGGCCGGCTGAGCGAGTGGGAAGGCGTGCATGACAGAACTGATGAGTTTGCCAAAACTTGTGCTCGTAGAGACAGCATTGACTGCCATCTTGGATTGCCTTTGAGCAGCCTGAGGGCAGCAATATTCCGGGAACATCAACAAAATTATCGTAGACTTGAAGCAAAGTAAAATTCACACCAGTTACTCCATCTATCGTCACTATTATGCAGGGAGAACCGCACGTCTATGGGTCATCCAATGAGGTTAGCAGACTTGTAGATGTTACCACTGCTAGGCTTAGGCTCGACTACAAGTACCTCTGGGAGTTTGTAACATCTACTGATGTGGATTTGACTAAATGAAAACTCTGTCAGCAGAACTATTCGCATACTTTGCGTCATTATATAATGGAATGTGAAAAAAAATCGCTAAGTTTAGAGATTGTATTCCAATCCAGCAGTTGTGTTCAGGAAATGTGTGTAAGTACTTCATTCATAATGACGTACTGTCACGGGGGGTGGGCCGGGGCTCTGCTAGCACTCGGCTGCTAGGGGCTCGAAAGGCCGAATACTCAGCCCCTCCGACTCCCGGGATTCACCGGAGTCTCCTTGGTCCCACAAGAGAGGACCAGCAATGCCCACCTCCGCAGGTCTTTGCTTCCACCACTGAAGGGGTGCCACTGACTCACTCTGGAAGCCCTTCAGTCAACCACGGGGAAACTGCTATCAGCAATTCTGGCCTAGACCCGTGGAGGAGTGAAGGAAGACTCGGGCTTACTTTGTAACAATGACCTCCCTGAGTCTTGCCTGCCGGACAAAGGGGTTGCAGGAACTCCTTTCCCGCCTGTCTTCTCTATCTTTTCCTCAACAAGGTCGCCAGCTGGGTTATTATATCTGCACCCCAGCAATGCAGTTCAGTGGGTGTATTATTATATTGTTTGTTGCCAGTGTTGCTACTCCCAAGATCCACTAATGGACTGTCGGCCCAGGGTACTCTCCCTTGAGGGTCCGTGTGGCGTTACCTCTCTCTGGCCACCACGTTATTAGTTACCACCATTCAGGCTCGAATGGCTAAGGATACACTCTTATATCAGTCTGTGCTGTTTGCCACTCCCTAGGCAATACGAAATTCCATAGGGAACGTAATGTTCCCTAGATGGTACTATGGTAACCCTCGTGTATGCTCAATAGAGAAATATAATAATGATAATAATGGAGGCACACTCAAACACAATAATAAAATGTGTGAATTTACTGATACGAATACATGATCACACATATGACTATAAGTGATATAAGAAAATGAAAATAATAATAATAACTCTGGAGATTGTCAGCAACTCTTCTCTCACGTTCTCCAGGCTCCTTCAACTGGGCAGAAAGACAGGAGTCACACACTCTCTCACAGAAGGGCCTCTTCACCACGTCGGCTCCTCTTCTTCACTGTCCTGCCATCCTCACACACTGTCCTCTCTGACAGTCCTGGACATAAGCTGCCCTGCAGCCAATTCTGCTACTAAAGCATTAATATCCTATTTCCACATATATAAGTGAATACAATGGCCTATCTAGCCTACTCTCACAAAGGGGTAATGGGAGGGAAAATGATCTACCTTAACAATCCTTGGCTCACGACGCCTGTCCCTCGATGGTGTGAGGGTCCTATGCTTCCTGAGTCGATCCTCGGTGATCCAGGAACGTTCCCACAGGTCCTCAGGTGTCGTGAAGCCTCGCGTCTTCGCCGTTCCAATCCCTGGGGTTCAGCTATCCCAATCCTGGTCCATCGATGGGCGCTGAGCTTATCACCATATTCACCCACACGTTCCTTCCACGAGGCGTTGCTCCTCGCCCTAGGAACGGTGTCGTCCCTCTAACAACCTCAGTGGATTCACCGAATCTTTCCCAAGTTTGGCACTTCTCTGCTCAATCAACTTGGTTCCTTTTGCTTCCCAGAAGCGCGGGGTCTCCTATATATCAGGTGGGCTGCGATGGCTAGCTCTAATCCACTGAGAAAGGCCTGTTTAGCCTCCAATCCTTGAGAGCTGACAGAGGAGCGTCCTCTCCCCTTCGCTGTCAGGTCCCATCTGACCATGGCGCCGCCCGGGTACTCGGTGACGTCACGGCGGGCTCTGATTGGTCGCCTGTGACCCGAGTCACCCAATCCGCACACGGCTTGGCGTCCATTCTAAAAGGTCATATCTGCAGTAGGGGATACTCTTTCATTTATATCCGGGCGCCTCTTTCACCTTACCTACAGACTTATAATGTAAGTTTCTCCCTGCAGGGAGAGTCGATATGACTCTTATAGCAGGCAACGAAAGAGATAGGAGAGGGCACCTTAACAGTACTGCCAGGAATCTAAGCCAAGTATCCCAAGTTTGGTGACTGTAGGGGCAGCCTGCACATGTCTGTAGGTGCAGCCTGCACATGACTGTAGGTGCCGCCTGCACATGTCTGTAGGTGCAGCCTGCACATGACTAGGTGCAGCCTGCACATGACTAGGTGCCGCCTGCACATGACTGTAGGTGCCGCCTGCTCATGACTGTAGGTGCCGCCTGCACATGACTGTAGGTGCCGCCTGCACGTGACTGTAGGTGCCGCCTGCACGTGACTGTAGGTGCCGCCTGCACATGACTGTAGGTGCCGCCTGCACATGACTGTAGGTGCCGCCTGCACATGACTGTAGGTGCCGCCTGCACATGACTGTAGGTGCCGCCTGCACATGACTGTAGGTGCCGCCTGCACATGACTGTAGGTGCCGCCTGCACATGACTGTAGGTGCCGCCTGCACATGACTGTAGGTGCCGCCTGCACATGACTGTAGGTGCAGCCTGCACATGACTGTAGGTGCCGCCTGCACATGACTGTAGGTGCCGCCTGCACATGACTGTAGGTGCCGCCTGCACATGACTGTAGGTGCCGCCTGCACATGACTGTAGGTGCCGCCTGCACATGACTGTAGGTGCAGCCTGCACATGACTGTAGGTGCAGCCTGCACATGACTGTAGGTGCCGCCTGCACATGACTGTAGGTGCCGCCTGCACATGACTGTAGGTGCCGCCTGCACATGACTGTAGGGGCAGCCTGCACATGACTGTAGGCCGCCTGCACATGACTGTAGGTGCCGCCTGCACATGACTGTAGGTGCCGCCTGCACATGACTGTAGGTGCCGCCTGCACATGACTGTAGGTGCCGCCTGCACATGACTGTAGGTGCCGCCTGCACATGACTGTAGGTGCCGCCTGCACATGACTGTAGGTGCCGCCTGCACATGACTGTAGGTGCCGCCTGCACATGACTGTAGGTGCCGCCTGCACATGACTGTAGGTGCCGCCTGCACATGACTGTAGGTGCAGCCTGCACATGACTGTAGGTGCCGCCTGCACATGACTGTAGGTGCCGCCTGCACATGACTGTAGGTGCAGCCTGCACATGACTGTAGGGGCAGCCTGCACATGACTAGGTGCAGCCTGCACATGACTGTAGGTGCAGCCTGCACATGACTGTAGGGCAGCCTGCACATGACTGTAGGTGCAGCCTGCACATGACTGTAGGTGCAGCCTGCACATGACTGTAGGTGCCGCCTGCACATGACTGTAGGTGCCGCATGCACATGACTGTAGGGGCAGCCTGCACATGACTGTAGGGGCAGCCTGCACATGACTGTAGGTGCAGCCTGCACATGACTGTAGGAGCAGCCTGCACATGACTGTAGGGCAGCCTGCACATGACTGTAGGTGCAGCCTGCACATGACTGTAGGAGCAGCCTGCACATGACTGTAGGGCAGCCTGCACATGACTGTAGGGCAGCCTGCACATGACTGTAGGAGCAGCCTGCACATGACTGTAGGTGCCGCCTGCACATGACTGTAGGTGCAGCCTGCACATGACTGTAGGGCAGCCTGCACATGACTGTAGGGCAGCCTGCACATGACTGTAGGTGCAGCCTGCACATGACTGTAGGTGCAGCCTGCATACTGTACTGTACAGCCTGCACATGACTGTAGGAGCAGCCTGCACATGACTGTAGGAGCAGCCTGCATATGACTGTACGTGCAGCCTGCACATGACTGTAGGAGCAGCCTGCACATGACTGTAGGTGCCGCCTGCATATGCCTGTAGGGGCAGCCTGCACATGACTATAAAGCTGCCGCCCAGTTGGGTGGGTGTGGAGCAGGACTAGTAACTGTGTGATTCACCGAAGATGTAAACTGCCTTGAACAGTGACTGTTGTGAGCCTCTTGTTGAACCACTTGTGATATAAAAGATCATTGATATGTAACAATAACAATTGTGTAACTAGCTTCACAAAATTGTCACTTGCTCAGCTAAACGAACTTTGGGTTGAGTTCCTGAACCTATTACATGCCTCTGTAACCCTCTCCACCACCGCTAACGGGATGGGTGCACAATAAATGAATGAACGAGTAGAACTACACAGTACAACACCACCATGTCGTCTATACATGTCTGTGTACCAGGGAAATTAAAACCTCAGAATTTAACTGGACCCCACGACATTGATGACAGGATTGAGGGGGAGGAGGAGGCCTGTCGGAGAAGGATTAGGAAGAGGAGGAGGAGAAGGAGGTTTTCGAAGAGGAGGAGGAGGAATTAAGAACGA
Source organism: Procambarus virginalis (assembly GCA_020271785.1). NCBI lineage: Eukaryota > Metazoa > Arthropoda > Malacostraca > Decapoda > Cambaridae > Procambarus > Procambarus virginalis. Next base: position 10,026 of record WNGS01005783.1, read on the forward strand.
AAGAAGAAGATAGACAAAAAAATCAAGACATTTAAGATATAATTATTTCCAGGACCACATCCGGTACCTCACCAGACGTGCACCTGATCCAGTAGGGGGTATGAAGGGGGGGGGGGGCTTGGGAGGCGTGGGAGAGGTGTGTGTGGGGGGGGAGGAGGGGGGCTGACGAGCGTGGGAAGAGGACACTCCCCCTTTCATCCCCCACACACACTGGGGGATGAGGGGTCGAAGTGTCGCCACCCCCCTATCCCCCCCCCCCAGCTGTGTATTATAGTTCCCCACCTGAAGGGGAGCTTGCCACCCCCCCCCCCTTGGCGCTCCTGTCGTCAAGTATGGGAAGGGGGAGGAGAGATAGAAGGGGGGAGGAAGGGAGAAAGAAGAACAAAAGATGGCTACCCCATAAATGGAAAGGAAAGGAATTATCAAGGGAAAGGCACCAAGCCATTACGACTATCTAGTACTTGGAAGGGGTCAGGATAAGGATTTGGGAAACGACGGGGGGAAGGAATGGTGCCCAACCACTTGGACGGTCGGGGATTGAACGCCGACTAGACACAAACAGGATAGCATCGGCAGCATATGAGATGTTTACAAATATAAAAACATGGTTTAGAAACCTATAAATCAGGACTTCTTGAATGCAGTCAACACAACATCTGTCAGACCAATACTGGAATATGCAGCACCGGTGGGGTAGCCATATTCATCAAGTGAAGAGGTTTGCAACTTGACTAGTTGCAGAGCAAAGAGAGTCAAGTTATGAGGATAGGCTGACGGAACTAGACCTCACAACCTTCGATGAGAGAAGAAATAGAAATATGATCGCAACATACAAGATACTTAGGATAAGATAGGGTAGACAAGGACAGCTTCTTTAAGTTGAGAGAAAGTAGGATAAGTGAACCCTAGTCTTAGTTTAAGAGAGAGAGAGAGAGAGATTGAGAGATTTTAAAATTGCACCCGAAGCATCTATAATATTTTCACACACACACACACACACACACACACACACACACACACACACACACACACACACACACACACACACACACACACACACACACACACACACACATACACACAAGGACAGCTTTGTTGCTAGCTAAGCAACAAAGTAAAAGGGCATGGAGAAACTATAGGATTAACAGGACACTGGAGAGCAGAGAAAGATACCAGAATGCCAGGAACGAATATGTCAGAATGAGAAGAGAGGCAGAAAGACAATACGAAAATGACATCGCAAGCTAGGCAAAGACTCAGCCTAAATTGCTGCATAGCCACATCAGGAGAAAAACAACAGTAAAGGAACAGGTTATGAAATTAAAGATAGAGGCAGAAGGATTCACTACAAACGACAAGGAAGTGTGTGAGGAGTTGAATAAGAAATTCAAAGAGGTCTTCACCTTACAGCAAGGAGAAATCCCAGAGATAAGAGAGGGAATAGCTAACCAGGAACCACTGGAAGAGTTTGAGATTACCAGCGGGGAAGTAAGGAAGTGTTTACTAGAGTTGGATGTGACAAATGCTATAGGCCCAGATGGAATCTCCCCTTGGATACTAAAGGAAGGAGCAGAAGAACTGTGCCTCCCACTCTCCATAGTGTATAACAAATCACTGGCAACAGGGGAACTGCCAGAAATTTGGAAAACAGCTAACGTAGTCCCGATATACAAGAAAGGGGATAGACAGGAGGCACTGAACTACAGGCCAGTGTCCCTAACCTGCATACCATGCAAATTGATGGAGAAGATTGTGCGAAGAAAGCTAGTGGAGCACCTGTAGCGAAAGAACTTTGTAACATAGCATCAACATGGAATCAGGGATGGCAGGTCCTGCCTCACAGGGTTACTTGAATTCTACGACCAGGCAACAAAAATAAGGCAAGAGAGAGAAGGGTGGGCAGACTGCATATTTTTGGATTGTCAGAAAGCCTTTGATACAGTGCCACACAAGAGGCTAGTGAAAAAGCTGGAGATGCAGGCTGGAGTGAAAGGGAAGGTACTCCGTTGGATACAAGAGTACCTAAGCAAGAGGAGACAACGAGTCAGTGTGAGGGGTGAGGTCTCAGATTGGCGAGACGTTACGAGTGGAGTCCCGCAGGGGTCAGTTCTTGGACCTATACTGTTTCTGATATATGTAAATGATCTCCCAGAGGCATAGAATCGTTTCTCTCAATGTTTGCCGATGATGCAAAATTATGAGGAGGATTGAAACGGAGGACGATAGTAGGAGGCTACAGGATGACCTAGACAGACTGAGTGAATGGTCCAACAAATGCTGTGAAGTTCACCCGAGTAAATGCAAAGTAATGAAACTAGGCAGTGGAAATAGGAGGCCAGACACAGGATACAGAATAGGAGGTGAAGTACTTAATGAACGAACAGAGAGAAAGATCTAGGAGTGATATCACACCAAACCTGTCTCCTGAAGCCCACATAAAAAGAATAACATCTGCGGCATATGCGAGGCTGGCTAACATCAGAACAGCGTTCAGGAACCTGTGTAAGGAATCATTCAGAATTTGTACACCCCATATGTAAGACCAATCCTGATGGTAGACAGTTGGTGTGGGGACTACACTTGCGTCTCAACTTTAGCCAATACCTATGTTGACTTCAGTGCTACTCAAGCAGGAGGAGGAGCTGCCAATCACCGGGCAGCGGCCAAGTCACGTAAATACAGAGACCTTGAGCACCACTACAATTTTGTCCCCATTGCCTCAGAGACACTTGGTGCCTGGGGTAAAAGTGTGGCTAGCTTTTTGAAGGAGTTGGGGTCTAAGCTAATCGAACAACTAGAGACCCTAGAGCTGCCAGTTTTTCTTTTTCAGCGCCTCAGTGTGGCAATCCAGAGAGGAAATGCTTATTGCATCCATGGTTCCTGTACGCCATCTGAGGAGCTGGAGGAGCTTTTCAACTTGTGACAAGCAGCCTTGTACCCTGCATGTAATCAATACTGTAACTTTTTTGTGTAATGACATTTTCAAATAAAGTTAGATAAATATACACACATACCAAAAGAATAGGGGTGGTAGGAGAAGAAAATATCAAAGTGTTCAGTGAGGATCCACAAGGTCTTCTCTGAGTACTCTTTATTTTCTTCTCCGAGCTATGGGTCCCTACACTTGCACCAGAGGTGGTACCCCTTCTAGGTTAAAAAAAAAAAAAAAAAAAAAAAAAAAAAAAAAAAACAAAAAAAATATTATTATATATATAAATATATATATATATATATAAATAAAATATATATATATATATATTATATAATATATATATATATATATATATATATTAATATTAATATATAGTATATGTCGTACCTAGT
>WNGS01005783.1:20063-29663 GCA_020271785.1 Procambarus virginalis
TGGGAAGCGAGTCAAAAGAGCCAAACCCTCGTAAGCACAATTAGGTGAATACTCTCGGTCACTCGTTCCTAACACTTTGCCGTTGGGGGGGGGGAGAATATCACTTTGCTGTTGGGGGGACTAACACTTTGGCGTTGGGGGGGGGGGAATATCACTTTGCCGTGGGGGGGAAACACTTTGCCGGTGGGGGGACTAACACTTTGCCGTGGCGGACTAACACTTTGCCGCAGGAGGGGTTAACACTTTGCTGTGGAAGGGGTTAACACTTTGCTTTGGAAGGGCTTAACACTATGCCGTGGGAGGTACTAACACTTTGCCGGTGGGGGGGAAACACTTTGCTGTGGGGGCCTAACAATTTGCCATTGGGACTAACACTTTGCCATTGGGACTAACACTTTGCCATTAGGACTAACACATTGCCATTGGGACTAACACATTGCCATTGGGACTAACACATTGCCATTGGGACTAACACATTGCCATTGGGAAGTAACACTTTGCCGTGGAGGGGACTAACACCATGCAAGCATTATTCCCTCAAAACCGGTCGAGCGAGAGGCCCGCAAAACCACGCGAGCGAGAGGCCTGTATAACCGCGCGACCGAGAGGCCCGCAAAACCGCGCGACCGAGAGGCCCGGAAAACCGCGCGACCGAGAGGCCCGCAAAAAGGGACGAGCGAGAGGCCCGCAAAACCGGGCGAGCGAGAGACCCGCAAAACCGAGCGAGCGAGAGGCCCGCAAAACCGAGCGAGCGAGAGGCCCGCAAAACCGAGCGAGCGAGAGGCCCGCAAAACCGAGCGAGCGAGAGGCCCGCAAAACCGAGCGAGCGAGAGGCCCGCAAAACCGAGCGAGCGAGAGGCCCGCAAAACCGAGCGAGCGAGAGGCCCGCAAAACCGAGCGAGCGAGAGGCCCGCAAAACCGAGCGAGCGAGAGGCCCGCAAAACCGAGCGAGCGAGAGGCCCGCAAAACCGAGCGAGCGAGAGGCCCGCAAAACCGAGCGAGCGAGAGGCCCGCAAAACCGAGCGAGCGAGAGGCCCGCAAAACCGAGCGAGCGAGAGGCCCGCAAAACCGAGCGAGCGAGAGGCCCGCAAAACCGAGCGAGCGAGAGGCCCGCAAAACCGAGCGAGCGAGAGGCCCGCAAAACCGAGCGAGCGAGAGGCCCGCAAAACCGAGCGAGCGAGAGGCCCGCAAAATCGAGCGAGCGAGAGGCCCGCAAAACCGCGCGAGCGAGAGGCCCGCAAAAACCGCGCGAGCGAGAGGCCCGCAAAACCGAGCGAACGAGAGGTCCGCAAAACCGAGCGAGCAGGAGGCCCGGAAAACCGCGCGATCGAGAGGCCCGCAAAACCGAGCGAGCGAGAGGCCCGCAAAACCACGGCCGTGTTAGTCCACCCACGGCAAAGTGTTAGTCCCTCCACGGCAAAGTGTTAGCCCTCCACGGTAAAGTGTTAGTGCCCCCCACGGCAAAGTGTTAGTCCCGCTACGGCAGTGTTAGTCCCCACTCTGCAAAATGTTAGTCCCTCCCACGGCAGTGTTAGTCCCTCCCACGGCACGGTGCTAGTTTCTCCCACGGCAAAGTTTTAGTCCCTCTCACGGCAAAGTGTTAGTGCCCCCCACGGCAAAGTGTTTGTCCGTCCGACGGCAAAGTGTTAAGGTAGGAATCTGGTGTTTCTACACCAGGTTCTTCCTCAGTTCACGAACTGTGGTTCACTGAAGTCGTGACCTGCCCCGCCTGCCCCGGGTCACGGGAGTCACGGGCTGCGGTGTTATGCGCAGAGTGTGTGACACTGGTCTTGTCACGGGGTGGTCACGGGTGTGGTCACGGTGTAGTCACGGGGTGGTCACGGGGGTGGTCACTTCCAATTTTGCCACAGGTGGTGTCCTGTACACCACGTCTGTGTCACTGGTGACCTGGGTCGTGACCTGGGTCGTATCTTGACATGCCTGCCCCGGGTCATGGGAGTCATGGGCTGCGGTGTTATGCGCAGAGTGTGTGACACTGGTGTTGTCACAGGGGTTGTCACGGGGGTAGTCACGGGGTAGTCACGGGTGGTGGGTCACGGGTGGTGTCACGGGTGGTGTCACGGGGGTGGTCACCACCAATTTTGCCACAGGTGGTGTCCTGTAGCACCACGTCTGTGTCACTGGTGACCTGGGTCGTGACCTGGGTCGTATCTTGACACGCCTGCCCCGGGTCACGGGAGTCACGGGCTGCGGTGTTATGCGCAGAGTGTGTGACACTGGTGTTGTCACGGGGGTTGTCACGGGGGTAGTCACGGATGTAGTCACGGGGGTGGTCACCTCCAATTTTGCCACAGGTGGTGTCCTGTAGCACCACGTCTGTGTCACTGGTGACCTGGGTCGTGACCTGGGTCGTATCTTGACACGCCTGCCCCGGGTCACGGAAGTCACGGGTTGTGGTGTTATGCGCAGAGTGTGAGACACTGGTGTTGTCACGGGTGTTGTCACGGGTGTAGTCACGGGTGTGGTCACGGATGTATTCACGGGGGTGGTCACCTCCAATTTTGCCACAGGTGGTGTCCTGTAGCACCACGTCTGTGTCACTGGTGACCTGGGTCGTGACCTGGGTCGTACCTTGACACGCCTGCCCCGGGTCACGGGAGTCACGGGCTGCGGTGTTATGCGTAGAGTGTGTGACACTGGTGTTGTCACAGGGGTTGTCACGGATGTAGTCACGGGGGTGGTCACCACCAATTTTGCCACAGGTGGTGTCCTGTAGCACCACGTCTGTGTCACTGGTGACCTGGGTCGTGACCTGGGTCGTATCTTGACACGCCTGCCCCGGGTCACGGAAGTCACGGGCTGTGGTGTTATGCGCAGAGTGTGAGACACTGGTGTTGTCACGGGTGTTGTCACGGGGGTGGTCACGGGTGTGGTCACGGGTGGTGTCACGGATGTATTCACGGGTGTGGTCACGGATGTATTCACGGGGGTGGTCACCTCCAATTTTGCCACAGGTGGTGTCCTGTAGCACCACGTCTGTGTCACTGGTGACCTGGGTCGTGACCTGGGTCGTACCTTGACACGCCTGCCCTGGGTCACGGGAGTCACGGGCTGCGGTGTTATGCGCAGAGTGTGTGACACTGGTGTTGTCACGGGGGTGGTCACTGGTGGGGTCACTGGAGGTGGCACCGTCGACTCCGTGTCCTTGTCGGAGGACTCAACTGGGTCCAGGTCCAGAAGGACACTAAGGATCCTGAGGAAGACCCACCAGACCGCCACCTCGAGGACGCCCATGACGAAGCAACTGGACAGGGTCCAGCAGGTCCAGGGGGTCGTGAAGGTCCCGGGGCGTGGAGGGACGATCACCTTCAAGAGGGGGACTTTACTCAACAGTCCCCGCCAGCTGGAGTCGTACTGCCGCTGGAGGAGGCGCAGACGGAGGTGGTCCTAGACCACACCCCAGACGTACCACAACACGCGACACACCACCGCCACCACCACCACCGATATTTTCATCATGGAGGAGTTGGATCTCTCAGTAGTCATTATTGATGTTTTATTATTTCTGAAAAGTATTTTATTTTTTATCAGAATATTATTAATTTGTTGCTGTATTGTTCATCGCTAATGTTTGGAAATGAGATGTGTTACAACATACAGAAATACGACACGCACCTGGCAGCTACCAGGAGATTGTAGTGGAGTAGCTACCTGGTGATTGTAGTGGAATACCTACGTGTTGATTGTAGTGGTGGAGCTACCTGGTGATTGTAGTAGTGGAGCTACCTGGTGATTGTAGTGGTGGAGCTACCTGGTGATTGTAGTTATGGAGCTACCTGGTGATTGTAGTGGTGGAGCTACCTGGTGATTGTAGTGGTGTAGCTACATAGTGATGGTAGTGGTGGAGCTACCTGGTGATTGTAGTGGTGTAGCTACATAGTGATGGTAGTGATGTAGCTACCTGGTGATGGTAGTGATGTAGCTACCTGGTGATGGTAGTGATGTAGCTGCCTGGTGATGGTAGTGGTGGAGCTACCTGGTGATTGTAGTGGTGTAGCTACCAGGTGATGGTAGTGGTGGAGCTACCTGGTGATGGTAGTAGTGGAGCTTCCTGGTGATGGTAGTGATGTAGCTACCTGGTGATTGTAGTGATGTAGCTACCTGGTGATGGTAGTGGTGTAGCTACCTGGTGATGGTAGTGGTGTAGCTACCTGGTGATTGTAGTGGTGTAGCTACCAGGTGATGGTAGTGGTGGAGCTACCAGGTGATGGTAGTGGTGTAGCTACCTGGTGATGGTAGTGGTGGAGCTACCTGGTGATGGTAGTGGTGTAGCTACCAGGTGATGGTAGTGGTGGAGCTACCTGGTGATGGTAGTGGTGGAGCTACCTGATGATGGTAGTGGTGGAGCTACCTGGTGATGGTAGTGGTGTAGCTACCTGGTGATGGTAGTGGTGGAGCTACCTGGTGATGGTAGTGGTGTAGCTACCAGGTGATGATAGTGGTGGAGCTACCAGGTGATGGTAGTGGTGGAGCTACCAGGTGATGGTAGTGGTGGAGCTACCAGGTGATGGTAGTGGTGGAGCTACCTGGTGATGGTAGTGGTGTAGCTACCAGGTGATGATAGTGGTAACCTACCAGGTGATGGTAGTGGTGGAGCTACCTGGTGATGGTAGTGGTGTAGCTACCTGGTGATGGTAGTGGTGTAGCTACCAGGTGATGGTAGTGGTGGAGCTACCAGGTGATGGTAGTGGTGGAGCTACCAGGTGATGGTAGTGGTGGAGCTACCAGGTGATGGTAGTGGTGTAGCTACCAGGTGATGGTAGTGGTGGAGCTACCAGGTGATGGTAGTGGTGGAGCTACCAGGTGATGGTAGTGGTGGAGCTACCAGGTGATGGTAGTGGTGGAGCTACCTGGTGATGGTAGTGGTGTAGCTACCTGGTGATGGTAGTGGTGGAGCTACCAGGTGATGGTAGTGGTGGAGCTACCTGGTGATGGTAGTGATGTAGCTACTTGGTGATGGTAGTGGTGTAGCTACCAGGTGATGGTAGTGGTGGAGCTACCTGGTGATGGTAGTGGTGGAGCTACCAGGTGATGGTAGTGGTGGAGCTACCAGGTGATGGTAGTGGTGGAGCTACCAGGTGATGGTAGTGGTGGAGCTACCAGGTGATGGTAGTGGTGGAGCTACCAGGTGATGGTAGTGGTGGAGCTACCTGGTGATGGAAGTGGTGTAGCTACCAGGTGATGGTAGTGGTGGAGCTACCAGGTGATGGTAGTGGTGGAGCTACCTGGTGATGGTAGTGGTGGAGCTACCTGGTGATGGAAGTGGTGTAGCTACCAGGTGATGGAAGTGGTGGAGCTACCAGGTGATGGTAGTGGTGGAGCTACCAGGTGATGGTAGTGGTGGAGCTACCAGGTGATGGTAGTGGTGGAGCTACCTGGTGATGGAAGTGGTGTAGCTACCAGGTGATGGAAGTGGTGGAGCTACCAGGTGATGGTAGTGGTGGAGCTACCTGGTGATGGTAGTGGTGGAGCTACCAGGTGATGGTAGTGGTGGAGCTACGAGGTGATGGAAGTGGTGGAGCTACCAGGTGATGGAAGTGGTGGAGCTACCAGGTGATGGAAGTGGTGGAGCTGTCATGTTCACAGAAAATGGTACCATCCGTTTTCTATGTGCGGCGGCTGGACGCCACTAGAGAGAAGGTAAACAGCACACAGGACGCCTGCCAAGCTTGGGAGCTACTCTATCATGTAATCGTTTATTATTATTAAAGTCAGTAACCAGGAATGACTTTACATCAACCTTACTACCAAGACTATCTCAGCTACACACAGACACCACACTGGCGACGACGATGAACTGGGAACGCAGGTATTTTGTTCAACAAAACACAAGGAAGGAGCATGCTGTTTCGCCCAGAGGAGGAAGGAGAAGCTGTCTGTGAGCACCATACCCGATGCTGTATGCAACCCCATGCTGTGTGCTGACTGTTGCTGTGTGCTGATCGTTGCTGTGTGCTGGCCGTTGCTGTGTGCTGGCCAATGCTGTGTGCTACCCAAGCTGTGCTGATTGTTGCTGTGAGAGGAATCTGCCGACGCTGTGTACGAAACGACGCTTTGATGCAGTGTACAAAACCTGATGTTTTGGTTACGAAACGACGCTTTGTGCTAAAAAATTCTTCAAGCTGTGAACCAACTGCTGCCTACTGCTGCCAACTGCTGCCTACTGCTGTACCAACTGCTGTACCAACTGCTGACAATTGCTGTACCAACTGCTAACAACTGCTGTGTTGCTGTGAGTAGGAACAACACATGTACACAAGGGCTAGGTAAGAAGTCAGTTGCTGCTGTGTTGTGCACTGTTGTGAACTTTTGCATTAAAATGCTTGTGTGCTTTGCAAAATTAAAGTAATTACAGTGAATTCTTGAATAACATATACAGTGCAGTAAGTGTTATATATTCTGAGGAACATTTTAAGTGATAAGTTTAAATTTATTCAGTAAAAATGGCAAATATACCTCAGTTTCCTGCATTTGATCCTGACTGTGACCAGACAAACCTGTCACAGAGGTGGGTCAAATGGCTTAAAAGGTTTGAAAATTTGTTGATAGTTTCTGACATCAAAAGTGCTGAAAGAAAGCGTGCCTTTCTGCTTCATTATGCAGGTGATAGAGTTTGTGATATCTTTGATACACTGAAAGACACTGGTGGTGCCAAAGATTATGACACTGCCAAGGCCAAATTAACTGAGCATTTCAAACCAAGGCAAAATACTGCTATGGAAATTATGCATTTCAGGAGAGCAAAACAACTCTCTAATGAAACTGTTGATCAATACCATACACGTCTGCAGGGTTTAGCAACCCATTGTGAGTTTGCTGATGTTGACAAAGAAATCAAACAGCAAATAATTGAAACATGCACATCTACACGTCTCCGTCGAAGAGCTCTAGAACTTGTTGATGATGAAAGTTCTCTTACCAAGATACTGGATATGGCTCGTCGAATGGAAGATGCTGCACGTGATGCTCGTGCCATGGAGTGCAGTGCCAACAACGGTTCTGCCACTGTTACTAACAGTCATGAAGTATGTAAGGTTCAGGGAGTACACCATGATCGTAGAAGATATCATGCCAAACCTAACATTAAATTGAGCCGAGAACCACATCACAACTGGAGTCATGGAACAAGACTCAAGCAGTCACAACGACTCACATCAGAGGTTGTCAATAATAAATGTTACAATTGTGGAGGAGACTACCCACACCCAGATAATGTTTGTCCTGCACAAGGTAAGAAGTGCTATGAGTGTAGAAAACTAAATCATTTTGGTGCTATGTGTCGTTCCGCACTAAAGAAACCACAATCAATAAATAAAAGCAATGTACGAGGATCAAGTCATAGGAGTCGAGGTGGCAAACACAATATTGCACCTCAAATCAAGAATGTTAATAATATACAAGACAACATTTCATTACAACCAGTCTCAGATGACAGTGAATGTGATTATATTTATGGAGTACAATCAATCACAAAATGGAATGATCTTCCAAACAACCCAGAGACTATAGTATACATTGCTGGCATTTGTCTCAAAATTCTCATTGACACTGGATCAAACATTGACACCATTGCTGAGTGCCACTATGAAAAATTTAAAAAACAATTCCCAAAGCTTGAAAACTATAATGGCAAAGCCACTGCCTATGCTTCAAAGGTAGCCTTACCAGTGATTGGAACTTTCACTGCAGAGATTAAGTCAAAGAATGCAATGCTCATTACTACATTCCATGTTGTTAGGAATGCAAAGGAGTCTTTACTCAGTTACAAGACTTCAACCAAATTGGGGCTACTTCAGCTTTCTAATGCTGTAGCAGTGGAATCTGCAAACAATGTTGATGCTATTGTTGCTGAATTTTCTGATCGGTTTAAATCCATAGGTTGTTATACTGATAGCAAGGTACATCTGCATATCAACCCAGATGTAATTCCAGTTGCCCAACCACATCGCCGACAACCATTCCATACTCGCAAGAAAGTCGATGCCGAACTGGATAGGCTGATAGAACTAGATATCATTGAACCGGTAACAGGCCCAACACCATGGGTAAGCCCAATTGTCACTCCACCAAAGCCGAAGAATCCAGATGAGATACGCATTTGTGTAGACATGCGTGTTCCCAACAAGGCAATAATGCGTGAACGCCATCCTACACCCACTGTAGATGATATGATCTACCGCTTGAATGGTGCAACTGTATTCAGCAAGTTAGATTTAAACAAGGGCTATCATCAGCTTGAACTTGATGATGAGAGTCGATTCATCACAACGTTTACGACACATCGAGGTCTGTATAGGTACAAGCGCCTGAGTTTTGGTATTAACAGTGCTGCTGAAGTATTCCAGCACATCATCAGCCAGGTATTGCAAGATATACCTAATGCTGACAACATGTCTGATGACATCATTGTTTATGGCCGTACCCAAGCTGAACACGACAAAGCTCTTCGTGCAACATTGCAACGCTTACGAGAAAAGAATTTGACGCTAAGCCGAGCAAAGTGTGAGTTCAATAACATAAAATTGAATTCTTTGGACATGTACTTAGTGACAAAGGTCTGTCTCCAGATCCTAAGAAAGTTGCAGATATCAAGAATGCTGCACCTCCTTCAACATCCACTGAAGTACATAGTTTTCTGGGAATGGCAAACTACTGTTCTCGCTTCATTCCAGATTTTGCTACCATTACGAAGCCTCTACGTGAGCTCCTGAAGAAAAATGCATCATGGTACTGGAGCGATGTCGAGCAAAATGCATTTGATGCTGTGAAAGATGCACTAGTAGAAAATGCGACTGCTGCATACTTTGATCCATCAATGGACACTGAGTTAACGGTGGATGCTAGTCCTGTTGGTTTAGGTGCTGTGTTAGCCCAACACAAACCTGGTCAACCAGATTCAAGAGTAGTAATTGCCTACGCCAGCCGTTCTCTCACAGATGTTGAGCAACGATACAGTCAGACAGAGAAGGAAGCTCTTGCTCTTGTATGGGGCTGTGAACACTTCAATGTGTATCTGCTTGGTGCACCCTTTACCACGATAGTCACTGACCACAAACCGTTGGAGACCATCTTCAATAATCCAAAGTCCAAACCACCAGCTCGCATTGAGAGATGGGCTCTTCGTCTGCAACCATACAACTTTACGGTGAAATACAAGCCAGGTGCAGGCAATCCCGCTGATTACATCAGTCGACATCCTGCCAACAGTTTCACCATCACCAAGCATCAGCAAGTTGCCGAGGAATATGTACACTCTGTAACCTGTGATGCAGTCCCTAAGGCTCTCACTCTTGATGAAATCCGTACTGCAACCCTAGAGGACCCAACTCTGCAAGCAACAGTGGATGCATTGACTAAGAAAAAGTTTCCACGCATCCCACCCTCAGGAGTTGACCAAGATGCATTCAAAGCACTTGAACGCATCCAGACAGAATTAAGTGTTACGCAACAACGCGACACCGTGCTGCGAGGTACTCGTATCGTCATTCCAGCTGTTCTCCAGCAACGTGCTCTGAAGCTTGCACATCAAGGACACCAAGGTCTTGTAAGGACCAAACAGCTGCTACGAGAAAAGGTGTG
>WNGS01005785.1:0-16701 GCA_020271785.1 Procambarus virginalis
GCTTGACCCATATTTTGGAGCCAAATTCTGCATCCCTGCACTTATTCGCAGTTTGAAATTACGACTTTTTATACCGTAAATATGCCAATTACTGAGAGGGCGATGGGTCACATTTTGCCCACCCCCCCCCTGCAGTTTTAAAAATATATCACAAAACATCCCAAATTCGACCCTTGAGCCATATTTGGAGCCAATTCTGGCTCTCTGCACGTCTTCGCAGTTTGAAAATTACGACATTTTGTACCGAAAATGTGCCAATTACTGAGAGCGGCGATGGGTCACATTTGCCCAAACCCCTCTGCAGTTTTCAAAATATCCGAAACATCCCAAATTCGACCCTTGAGCCATATTTGGAGCCAAATTCTGGTTCTTTGTATGTATTCGCAGTTTGAAATTACTACTTTTATACCGAAAATATGCCAATTACTGAAAGCAGCGATGGATCGCATTTTGCCCAAACCCACCCTGCAGTTTTCAAAATAGCCCAAACATCCCATGCGAGAGTGGGGCTTACTCCTGCCGTTTACCGTTGGATCTCCTCCAGTCTCCGGCAATGTTCTCGCACAGAGAAAGCTCAAACGGGTAAACGGCCGGAGCAAACCCCCGCTCTTGCATGTAGTGCACGAATTCACTACATATATTCAATCAACCAATCGTACCTCGTTAAAATAGCGAGTAACATATTATCATGAGATCAATGTTTTTATTGCATGTTTCGACGTTTCAGCCGAATTAGAGCTGATGCGGAGGAGGCAACGGCAACTGTCTGATTAGAGCTAAAACAGGTCTAATGCGGCTGAAACGTGGAAATATGCAATAAAAACAGGGTTTCTCTTTAATCAATATCTTACTCGAACGTTAACGAGGTACGAATGGTTGATTGAAAATATGTATTTAATGTGAATTTGCAATCAATTAAAGTATACATCAGATTTGTCGCATATGTAATGAATTAATAAGAATAAACTGACAATCCGCATCCAAGGAGAGAACCCTGATTTTATTGCATATTTCGACGTTTCAGCCGCATTATAGCTGTTTTTGCAGTACATCTTCTTTCTGTAACATACACGGAAAATCTGGAACATTTTAGTTAATTCAAATGAAAACACATTGATTTGTGTGATTTGAACGAATAATGGACTATCTCGTCGTATTTCCCACGTTTTTAAGGATTGCCAGTTTATTGTTATTAATTCATTACATATGCGACAAATCTGACGTATACGCGTAATTAATTGCAAATTCACATTAAATACATTATTTCAATCAACCATTCGTACCTCGTTACAATAGCTACTAAGATATTGATTAGGAAAGAAAACCCTGTTTTTAATGCATATTTCGACCTTTCAGCCGCATTAGAGCTGATGCGGAGGAGGCAACGGCAACATGTCTGATTAGAGCTAAAACAGCTCTAATGCGGCTGAAACGTCGAAATATGCAATAAAAACAAGGTTTCTCGCCTAATCAATGTCCTACTCGCTACTTTACCGAGATACAAATGGTTGATTGAAAATAATGTATTTAATGTGCATTTGCAATGTTGATTGATTGAAAAAAATGTATTTAATGTGAATTGGCATTTAATTACTCGTATACATCAGATTTGTCGCATATGTAATGAATTAATAGCAATAAACTGGCAATCATTATAAACGTGGGAAAAACGACGAGATAGTCCATTATTCGTTCAAATCACAAAAATCAATGTGTTTTCATTAGAGTTAACTGAAATGTTCCAGATTTTCCGTGTATGTTTCAGAAAGAAGATGTACTGCAAAAACAGCGCTAATGCGGCTGAAACGTCGAAATATGCAATAAAATCAGGGTTTCTCTCCTTGGATACGGATTGTCAGTTTATTGTTATTAATTCATCACACATGCGACAAATAAGATGTATACGCGTAATTGATTGCAAATTCACATTAAATACATTATTTCAATCAACCATTCGTACCTCGTTAAATTAGCGAGTAAGATATTGATTAGGAGAGAAACCCTGTTTTTATTGCATATTTCGACGTTTCAGCCGCATTAGAGCTGTTTTAGCTCTAATCAGACAAGTTACCGTTGCCTCGTCCGCATCAGCTCTAATGCGGCTGAAACGTCGAAATATGCAATAAAAACAAGGTTTCTCTCCTAATCAATATCTTACTCGCTAATTTCACGAGGTACGAATGGTTGATTGAAAATAATGTATTTAATGTGAATTTGCAATTAATTACGCGAATACATCAGATTTGTCGCATATGTAAAGAATTAATAACAAAAATCTGACAATCCGTATCCAAGGAGAGAAACCCTGATTTTATTGCATATTTCGACGTTTCAGCCGCATTAGCGCTGTTTTTGCAGTACATCTTCTTTCTGAAACATACACGGAAAATCTGGAACATTTCAGTTAACTCTAATGAAAACACATTGATTTTTGTGATTTGAACGAATAATGGACTATCTCGTCGTTTTTCCCACGTTTATAATGATTGCCAGTTTATTGCTATTAATTCATTACATATGCGACAAATCTGATGTATACGAGTAATTAAATGCCAATTCACATTAAATACATTTTTTTCAATCAATCAACATTGCAAATGCACATTAAATACATTATTTTCAATCAACCATTTGTATCTCGGTAAAGTAGCGAGTAGGACATTGATTAGGCGAGAAACCTTGTTTTTATTGCATATTTCGACGTTTCAGCCGCATTAGAGCTGTTTTAGCTCTAATCAGACTCCGCATCAGCTCTAATGCGGCTGAAACGTCGAAATATGCAATAAAAACAGGGTTTCTCTCCTAATCAATATCTTACTCGCTATTGTAACGAGCTACGAATGGTTGATATAAATAATGTATTTAATGTGAATTTGCAATTAATTACGCGTATACATCAGATTTGTCGCATATGTAATGAATTAATAACAATAAACTGACAATCCGTATCCAATGAGAGAAACCCTGATTTTATTGCAAATTTCGACGTTTCAGCCGCATTAGAGCTGTTTTTGCAGCTTTCTGTAACATACATAATCTTCTTTCTGTAACATACACGGAAAATCTGGAACATTTTAGTTAATTCTAATGAAAACACATTGATTTGTGTGATTTGAACGAATAATGGACTATCTCGTCGTATTTCCCACGTTTTTAAGGATTGCCAGTTTATTGTTATTAATTCATTACATATGCGACAAATCTATCTCGTCGTTTTTCCCACGTTTTTAAGGATTGTCAGTTTATTGTTATTACGTCATTACATATGCGACAAATCTGATGTATACGCGTAATTAATTGCAAATTCACATTAAATACATTATTTTCAATCATCCATTCGTACCTCGTTACAATAGCGACTAAGATATTGATTAGGAGAGAAACCCTGTTTTTATTGCATATTTCGACGTTTCAGCCGCATTAGAGCTGATGCGGAGGAGGCAACATTAAATAAAGATGTACTGCAAAATACGTACTCTGCACGTATATATATATATACTTCTTAGACATCTTGGCTCCAAAATATGGCTCAAGCGACGAATTTGGGATGTTTGGGATATTTTGAAAACTGCAGGGAGGGTTTGGGCAAAATGTGACCCATCGCCGCTCTCAGTAATTGGCATATTTTCGGTATAAAAATTCGTAATTTCTAACTGCGAATACGTGCCGAGAGCCAGAATTTGGCCCCAAAATATGGATCAAGCGTCGAACTTGGGTTGTTTGGAATATTTTGAAAACTACAGGGAGGGTTTGGGCAAAATGCGATCCCTCGCTGCTTTCAGCAATTGGCATATTTTCGGTATAAAAGTCGTAATTTCAAACTGCGAATACATGCAGAGAGCCAGAATTTGGCTCCAAAATATGGCTCAAGGGTCGAATTTGGGATGTTTGGGATATTTTGAAAACTGCAGGGGGTTTGGGCAAAATGAGACCCATCGCTGCTCTCAGTAATTGGCATATTTACGGTATAAAATTCGTAATTTCAAACTGCGAATACGTGCAGAGAGCCAGAATTTGGCTCCAAAATATGGCTCAAGGGTCGAATTTGGGATGTTTGAGATATATTTTAAAACTGCAGGGGGGTTTGGGCAAAATGTTACCAATCGCCGCTCTCAGTAATTGGCATATTTTCGGTATAAAATTCGTAATTTCAAACTGCGAATACGTGCAGAGAGCCAGAATTTGGCTCCAAAATATGGCTCAAGCGTCGAATTTGGAATGTTTGGGATATTTTGAAAACTGCAGAGGGTTTGGGCAAAATGTGACCATCGCCGCTCTCAGTAATTGGCATATTTTCGGTATAAAAATCGTAATTTCTAACTGCGAATACGTGCAGAGAGCCAGAATTTGGCTCCAAAATATGGCTCAAGGTCGAATTTGGGATGTTTGTGATATTTTGAAAACTGCAGGGGGGTTTGGGCAAAATGTGACCCATCACCGCTCTCAGTAATTGGCATATTTTCGGTATAAAAATCGTAATTTAAAACTGCGATTATGTGCAGAGAGCCAGAATTTGGCTCCAAAATATGGCTCAAGCTCGAATTTGGGTTGTTTGGGATATTTTGAAAACTGCAGGGGGGTTTGGGCAAAATGCGATCTATCGCTGCTTTCAGTAATTGGCATATTTTCGGTATAAAAATCGTAATTTCAAACTGCGAATACGTGCAGAGAGCCAGAATTTGGCTCCAAAATATGGCTCAAGGGTCAAATTTGGGATGTTTCGGATATTTTGAAAACTTCAGGGGGGTTTGGGCAAAAGGTGACCCATCGCCGCTCTCAGTAATTGGCAATTTTTCGGTATAAAATTCGTAATTTCAAACTGCGAATACGTGCAGAGCCAGAATTTGGCTCCAAAATATGGCTTAAGTGTCGAGTTTGGGATGTTTGGGATATTTTGAAAACTGGAGGGAGGGTTTGGGCTAAATATGATCCATCGCTGCTTTCAGTAATTGGGATATTTTCGGTATAAAATTCGTAATTTCAAACTGCGAATACGTGCAGAGAGTAAGAATTTGGCTCCAAAACTTGGCTCAAGGGTCGAATTTGGGAAGTTTGTGATATATTTTAAAACTGCAGGGAGGTTTGGGCAAAATGTGACCCATCGTCGCTCTCAGTAATTGGCATATTTTCGGTATAAAACTTCGTAATTTCAATCTGCGAATATGTGCAGAGAGCCAGAATTTGGCTCTCAAATATGGCTCAATCTTCGAATTTTGGAAGTTTGGGATGTTTTGAAAACTTCAGGGTGGGTTTGGGCAAAATGTGACCCATCGCCGCGCTAAGTAATTGGTCTATTTTCGGTTTAAAATTCGTTATTTCAAAATGCGAATACGTGCAGAGTGCCAGAATTTGGCTCGAAAATGATGCTGAAGCGTCGAATTTGGGATGTTTGGGATATTTTAAAAACTGCAGGGAGGGTTTGGGAAAAATGTGATATACAACTTTTTATGTTACGACTTTTCGGGTAGGCCGTTCCGTTTCTTTACAACCCCAATGGTTCAAAAAACACAGTACTTTTAATATATAAGTGACTAAGTATGCTCTAATACATATGGTCCTCAATGAAAATTATCGTTTTTTTTGTTAATTTGTCCATAATGAATAAGATTCCTTACTGTCGATCTTTATATTAAGAAAAACATCTAAACAAGTTCGTATTGTGTTTTCGTTCAGATAACGTTTCCAGTTACTATTTCCTAGTTATCATTTAATGTAGGTGATCATTATTTTACTGTTATGTATAAAGAAATTTAGCATTATGCATTTATAATACAGAACAATTTGGTGGTTCAACTGCCTCATAATTATGTAAAAGACATCGTGACAAATACTTGATAATTAAAATCAAGATTTTTTTGACAACTATATAATCCTGTTGAAATCATGCCGTTTGGAGTTGTCATACGCTTCTTAGTAAATAATATTAAGTAATGTTTGGCACAATTTATCACTGTATATACAAACTGTTTAGGTATTAATGTATTCGTTTTTTTATGTTTAATATGTTACTTAATCCTAAACTTCTTTTGCAACGTTTATATCTGATATAATTAGTAATTGTCGCGAAACGGCGTATGAAAAAATATATTTCCCCAAATGAAATTAGCGTATCGGCGATGGAGCGGCCACATTTAAAAGTGTATACTCTTGTCACTGTCCTGACATTATTTTTCGATGTACGTATTTCATTTTTTGTACCAATATGTTCGCAATAGAATGTTCTCGAAGAACATAAGTATAAAATTTCACATAAGGATGCGTTCGACCTGCAACAAATATAAAAACTACATCGATCATACTCGGCGTGTCAATAATACAATTGTTTACCACGATGATTCCTGCCATGCTGTTTTCTCAAATAAGCTGTTCGGCTATTAGAGAAAACGTAAATTTCATGGCGAACATTTGTAAATTATCCCCAAGTAGATCGGATCGAAATTGGAATTTATACAAATATTTATTATCGTGACGCCCTCCAGTGTCACCCTTGAGTAACCCGAACAAAACTTAAGAGAGGCGCTCGCGCACCACTGAGTGGCGAAAGTGTTAAATTAATTAATTAAGTAACGTTTAAACGTTCTTTTAGTGTAAATAACGGAAGAAAATGTAAGACATAGTCTACATATCTCTTTCCAAATATCTTTTAATTTTTTCCCCTAATGAAAAATAATAAGATTTTGCCAATTTTGCTTAACAAGTACATTAATTATTACCTTTTTTTGTTATTATTATTGTAATTAAAAGAATTACACCTTGTGTTTGTTTATGTACAAAACATGGTGTAATAACCAGTTCGTTGCCCCTAAATCAACACAACATAACCAGTTTACTCATGTCGTCGCCCCTAAATCAATAAAAACAACCAGTGTACTATTGTAAATATTCATAGCTTAGGATTTATTATTCTCAGGTTAGTCATTCTTAGGCTCTGTTGTTTTAGGTTAGGTTAGATTATGCTGTAACCTTCGTATGGTGTATACGAACAGACCGACCGGGCAACAACAGCGTGGTTCTGGCCACATCAGTGGTTAATGTGGATTGTTGCTTTACTACACATCAGTTCTGCAATTATTTAGGTAATATTTAACTACTAGTAATTGTCATTAGTTTGACAATATTGCAGAAATTAGGGAATGTCATAAGAGTAGTCACTGGCATTCACAGGGCAACAAAATTGACCAGTTCAGCTTTTTAGTAGGTAAAATATCACAAGAGTTTTGCCCGAAACGATATGCGTGATAAAAAAAACAGGGTTTCTCTCCTTATCAATATCTTACTCGCTAATTTAACGAGGTACGAATGGTTGATTGAAATAATGTATTTAATGTGAATTTGCAATCAATTACGCGTATACATCTGATTTGTCGCATGTGTGATGAATTAATAACAATAAACTGACAATCCATATCCAAGGAGAGAAACCCTGATTTTATTGCATATTTCGACGTTTCAGCCGCTAGGCTGGACGTTAGAGCGACGGTCTCGCCTCATGCAGGTCGGCGTTCAATCCCCGACCGTCCAAGTGGTTGGAGCACCATTCCTTCCCCTCGTCCCATCCCAAATCCTTATCCTGACCCCTTCCCAGTGCTATATAGTCGTAATGTCTTGGTGCTTTCCCCCTGATAGTTCCCTTCCCTTCAGCCGCGTTAGAGCTGTTTTTACAGTACATCTTCTTTCTGTAACATACACGGAAAATCTGGAACATTTTAGTTAATTCTAATGAAAACATATTGATTTGTGTGATTTGGACGAATAATGGACTATCTCGTCGTATATCCCACGATTTTAAGGATTGCCAGTTTATTGTTATTAATTCATTACATATGCGACATATCTGATGTATACGCGTAATTAGTTGCAAATTCACATTAAATACATTATTTTCAATCAACCATTCGTACCTCGTTACAATAACGAGTAAGATATTGATTAGGAGAGAAACCTTGTTTTTATTGCATATTTCGACGTTTCAGCCAGATTAGAGCGGTTTTAGCTCTAATCAGACAAGTTGCCGTTGCCTCCTCCGCATCAGCTCTAATGCGGCTGAAACGTCGAAATATGCAATAAAAACAGGGTTTCTCTCATGATCAATATATTACTCGCTATTTTAACGAGGTACGTTTGTTTGATTGAATATATGTAGTGAATTCGTTCACTACATGCGAGAGCGGGGGCTTACTCACGCCGTTTACCTGTTGGAGCTTTCTCTGTGCCAGAACATTGCCAGAGACTGGAGGAGGTTCAACGGGTCAACGGCGGGAGTAAGCCCCCACTCTCGCATGTAGAGAACGAATTGACTACATATACGATATATATGATGCAAACTCGTATTTAATTGCAAATGCACATTAAATACATTATTTTCAATCAGCCATTTGTATCTCGGTAAAGTAACGAGTAGGACATTGATTAGGAGAGAAGCCTTGTTTTTATTGCATATTTCGACGTTTCAGCCGTATTAGAGCTGTTTTAGCACTAATCAGACAAGTTGCCGTTGCCTCCTCAGCATCAGCTCTAATGCGCCTGAAACGTCGAAATATGCAATAAAAACAGGGTTTCTCTCCTAATCAATATTTTAGTCGCTATTGTAACGAGGTACGAATGGTTGATTGAAAATAATGTATTTAATGTGAATTTGCAATTAATTACGCGTATACATCAGATTTGTCGCATATGTAATGACTTAATAACAATAAACTTAAAAAAAAACTTAAAAATCCTTAAAAACGTGGGTAAAACGACGAGATAGATTTGTCGCATATGTAATGAATTAATAACAATAAACTGGCAATCCTTAAAAACGTGGGAAATACGACGAGATAGTCAATTATTCGTTCAAATCACACAAATCAATGTGTTTTCATTAGAATTAACTAAAATGTTCCAGATTTTCCGTGTATGTTACAGAAAGAAGATTATGTATGTTACAGAAAGCTGCAAAAACAGCTCTAATGCGGCTGAAACGTCGAAATATGCAATAAAATCAGGGTTTCTCTCCTTGGATACGGATTGTCAGTTTATTGTTATTAATTCATTACATATGCGACAAATCTGATCTATACGCGTAATTAATTGCAAATTCACATTAAATACATTATTTAAATCAACCGTTCGTACCTCGTTACAATAGCAAGTAAGATATTGATTAGGAGAGAAACCCTGTTTTTATTGCAGATTTCGACGTTTCAGCCGCATTAGAGCAGATGCGGAGTCTGATTAGAGCTAAAACAGCTCTAATGCGGCTAAAACATCTAAATATGCAAACAAAACAAGGTTTCTCTCCTAATCAATGTCCTACTCGCTACTTTACCGAGATACAAATGGTTGATTGAAAATAATGTATTTAATGTGCATTTGCAATTAAATACGAGTTTGCATCATATATATCGTATATGTAGTGAATTCGTTCACTACATGCGAGTGAGAGCTTACTCCCGCCGTTTACCCGCTGGACCTCCTCCAGTCTCCGGCAATGTTCTGGCACAGAGAAAGCTCCAACGGGTAAACGGCGGGAGTAATCCCCCCCGCTCTCGGATGTAGTGAACGAATTCACTACATATATTCAATTATCCAATCGTACCTCGTTAAAATAGCGGGTAATATATTGATCATGAGAGAAACCCTGTTTTTATTGCATATTTCGACGTTTCAGCCGCATTAGAGCTGATGCGGAGGAGGCAACGGCAACTTGTCTGATTAGAGCTAAAACCGCTCTAATCCGGCTGAAACGTAGAAATATGCAATAAAAACAGGGTTTCTCTCCTTATCAATATCTTACTCGCTAATTTAACGAGGTACGAATGGTTGATTGAAAATAATGTATTTAATGTGAATTTGCAATTAATTACGCGTATACATCAGAGTTGTCGCATATATAATGAATTAATAACAATAAACTGACAATCCGTATGCAAGGAGAGAAACCCTGATTTTATTGCATATTTTCGACGTTTNAGCCGCATTAGAGCTGATGCGGAGTCTGATTAGAGCTAAAAAGCTCTAATGCGGCTGAAACGTCGAAATATGCAAACAAAACAAGGTTTCTCTCCTAATCAATGTCCTACTCGCTACTTTACCGAGATACAAATGGTTGATTGAAAATAATGTATTTAATGTGCATTTGCAATTAAATACGAGTTTGCATCATATATATCGTATATGTAGTGAATTCGTTCACTACATGCGAGTGAGAGCTTACTCCCGCCGTTTACCCGCTGGACCTCCTCCAGTCTCCGGCAATGTTCTGGCACAGAGAAAGCTCCAACGGGTAAACGGCGGGAGTAATCCCCCCCGCTCTCGGATGTAGTGAACGAATTCACTACATATATTCAATTATCCAATCGTACCTCGTTAAAATAGCGGGTAATATATTGATCATGAGAGAAACCCTGTTTTTATTGCATATTTCGACGTTTCAGCCGCATTAGAGCTGATGCGGAGGAGGCAACGGCAACTTGTCTGATTAGAGCTAAAACAGCTCTAATCCGGCTGAAACGTCGAAATATGCAATAAAAACAGGGTTTCTCTCCTAATCAATATCTTACTCGCTAATTTAACGAGGTACGAATGGTTGATTGAAAATAATGTATTTAATGTGAATTTGAAATTAATTACGCGTATACATCAGATTTGTCATATATGTAATGAATTAATAACAATAAACAGACAATCCGCATCCAAGGAGAGAAACCCTGATTTTATTGCATATTTCGACGTTTCAGCCGCATTAGAGTTTTTGCAGTACATCTTCTTTCTGTAACAAACACGGAAAATGTGGAACATTTTAGTTAATTCTAATGAAACTTGTCTGATTATAGCTAAAATAGCTCTAATGCGGCTGAAACGTCGAAATATGCAATAAAAATAAGGTTTCTCTCCTAATCAATGTCCTACTCGCTACTTTACCGAGATACAAATGGTTGATTGAAAATTAAGTATTAATGTACATTTGCAATTAATACGAGTTTGCATCATATATATCGTATATGTAGTGAATTCGTTCACTAAATGCGAGAGTTAGGGCTTACTCCCGCCGTTGACCCGTTGAACCTCCTCCAGTCTCCGGCAATGTTCTGGCACAGAGAAAGCTCCAACGGGTAAACGGCGGGAGTAAGCCCTGCTCTCGTATGTAGTGAACGAATTCACTACATATATTCAATCAACCAATCTTACCTCGTTAAAATTGCGAGTAATATATTGATCATGAGAGAAACCCTCTTTTTATTGCATATTTCGACGTTTCAGCCGCATTAGAGGTGATGCGTAGGAGGCAACGGCAACTTCTCATTAAATTTACCCGACGCTAAAGATTTACCCGACGTTAAAACCGCTCTAATCCGGATGAAACGTCGAAATATGCAATAAAAACAGGGTTTCTCTCCTAATCAATATCTTACTCGCTAATTTAACGAGGTACGAATGGTTGATTTAAAATAATGTATTTAATGTGAATTTGCAATTAATTACGCGTATACATCAGACTTGTCGCATATATATATATATATATATATATATATATATTATTATATATATATATATATATATATATATATAATATATATATTATATATATATATATATATATATATATATATGCAAACAAGCCTGAATGGTCCCCAGGACTAGATACAACTGAAAACTCACACCCCAGAAGTGACTCGAACCCATACTCCCAGGAGCAACGCAACTGGTATGTACAGGGACGCCTTAAACCACTTGACCATCACGACCGGACAAAGGAAGTGATAGCCGAGGCTATATGAACCACTTCCCCGCCGGCACTCGGATGGTAATCTTGGGCATAGCATTTTATCAAATCACCTCATTTTTTGGGGCAACACGTGAGGAACACAAATGCAAACAAGCCTGAATGGTCCCCAGGACTAGATACAACTGAAAACTCACACCCCAGAAGTGACTCGAACCCATACTCCCAGGAGCAACGCAACTGGTATGTACAGGGACGCCTTAAACCACTTGACCATCACGACCGGACAAAAGGAAGTGATAGCCGAGGCTATATGAACCACTTCCCCGCCGGCACTCGGATGGTAATCTTGGGCATAGCATTTTATCAAATCACCTCATTTTTTGGGGCAACACGTGAGGAACACAAATGCAAACAAGCCTGAATGGTCCCCAGGACTAGATACAACTGAAAACTCACACCCCAGAAGTGACTCGAACCCATACTCCCAGGAGCAACGCAACTGGTATGTACAGGGACGCCTTAAACCACTTGACCATCACGACCGGACAAAGGAAGTGATAGCCGAGGCTATATGAACCACTTCCCCGCCGGCACTCGGATGGTAATCTTGGGCATAGCATTTTATCAAATCACCTCATTTTTTGGGGCAACACGTGAGGAACACAAATGCAAACAAGCCTGAATGGTCCCCAGGACTAGATACAACTGAAAACTCACACCCCAGAAGTGACTCGAACCCATACTCCCAGGAGCAACGCAACTGGTATGTACAGGGACGCCTTAAACCACTTGACCATCACGACCGGACAAAAGGAAGTGATAGCCGAGGCTATATGAACCACTTCCCCGCCGGCACTCGGATGGTAATCTTGGGCATAGCATTTTATCAAATCACCTCATTTTTTGGGGCAACACGTGAGGAACACAAATGCAAACAAGCCTGAATGGTCCCCAGGACTAGATACAACTGAAAACTCACACCCCAGAAGTGACTCGAACCCATACTCCCAGGAGCAACGCAACTGGTATGTACAGGGATGCCTTAAACCACTTGACCATCACGACCGGACAAAAGGAAGTGATAGCCGAGGCTATATGAACCACTTCCCCGCCGGCACTCGGATGGTAATCTTGGGCATAGCATTTTATCAAATCACCTCATTTTTTGGGGCAACACGTGAGGAACACAAATGCAAACAAGCCTGAATGGTCCCCAGGACTAGATACAACTGAAAACTCACACCCCAGAAGTGACTCGAACCCATACTCCCAGGAGCTACGCAACTGGTATGTACAGCAACTGGTTCTGGCTCTCTGCATGTATTCGCAGTTTGAAATTACGAATTTTATACTGAAAATATGCCAATTACTGAAAGCAGCGAGGGATCGCATTTTGCCAAAACCCTCCCTGTAGTTTTCAAAATATTCCAAACAACCCAAGTTCGACGCTTGATCCATACTTTGGAGCCAAATTCTGGCTCTCGGCACGTATTCGCAGTTTGAAATTACGACTTTTTATACCGAAAATATGCCAATTACTGAAAGCGGCGATGGATCACATTTAGCCCAAACCCTCCATGCAGTTTTTAAAATATCCAAAACATCCCAAATTCGACGCATGTGTCATATTTTGGAGCCAAATTCTGACTCTCTGCATGTATTCGCAGTTTGAAATTACGGATTTTATACCGATAATGTGCCAATTACTGAGAGCGGCGATTGGTCACATTTTGCCCAAATCCCCCTAAAGTTTTTAAGATATCCGAAACATCCCAAATTCGACCCTTGAGCCATATTTTGGAGCCAAATTCTGGCTCTCTGCATGTATTCGCAGTTTGAAATTACGAATTTTATACCAAAAATATGCCAATTTCTGAAAGCAGCGAGGGATCGCATTTTGCCTAAACCCTCCCTGCAGTTTTCAAAATATCCCAAACATCCCAAATTCGACGCTTGAGCCATATTTTGGAGCCAAATTCTGTCTCTCTGCACGTATTCGCAGTTTGAAATTCCGAATTTTTATACCGAAAATATCTTAGTCGCTATTGTAACGAGGTACGAATGGTTGATTGAAAATAATATATTTAATGTGAATTTGCAATTAATTACGGGAATAAATTAGATTTGTTGCATATGTAATGAATTAGTAACAATAAACTGGCAATCCTTAAAAACGTGGGAAAAACGACGACATAGTCCATTATTCGTTCAAATCACACAAATCAAAGTGTTTTCATAAGAATTAACTAAAATGTTCCACATTTTCCGTGTTTGTTACAGAAAGAAGATGTACTGCAAAAACAGCTCTAATGCGGCTGAAACGTCGAAATATGCAATAAAATCAGGGTTTCTCTCCTTGGATGCGGATTGTCAGTTTATTGTTATTAATTCATTACATATGCGACAAATCTGATGTATACGCGTAATTAATTGCAAATTCACATTAAATACATTATTTTCAATCAACCATTCGTACCTCGTTAAATTAGCGAGTAAGATATTATATTAGGAGAGAAACCCTGTTTTTATTGCATATTTCGACGTTTCAGCCGGATTAGAGCTGTTTTAGCTCTAATCAGACAAGGTGCCGTTGCCTCCTCCGCATCAGCTCTAATGCGGCTGAAACGTCGAAATATGCAATAAAAACAGGGTTTCTCTCATGATCAATATATTAATAATGGTTGATTGAAAATAATTATTTAATGTGAATTTGCAATTATTTACGCGTATAAACCAGATTTGTTGCATATGTAATGAATTAATAACAATAAACTGGCAATCCTAAAAACGTGGGAAAAACGACGACATAGTTCAAATCACACAATACAATGTGTTTTCATTAGAATTAACTAAAATGTTCCACATTTTCCGTGTATGTTACAGAAAGAAGATGTACTGCAAAAACAGCTCTAATGCGGCTGAAACGTCGAAATATGCAATAAAATCAGGGTTTCTCTCCTTGGATGCGGATTGTCAGTTTATTGTTATTAATTCATTACATATGCGACAAATCTGATGTATACGCGTAATTAATTGCAAATTCACATTATATACATTATTTTCAATCAACCATTCGCACCTCGTTAATTTAGCGAGTAACATATTGATTAGGAGAGAAACCCTGTTTTTATTGCATATTTCGACGTTTCAGCCGGATTAGAGCTGTTTTAGCTCTAATCAGACAAGTTGCCGTTGCCTCCTCCGCATCAGCTCTAATGCGGCTGAAACGTCGAAATATGCAATAAAAACAGGGTTTCTCTCATGATCAATATACTACCCGCTATTTTAACGAGGTACGATTGGTTAATTGAATATATGTAGTGAATTCGTTCACTACATCCGAGAGCGGGGGGCTTACTCCCGCCGTTTACCCGTTGGAGCTTTCTCTGTGCCAGAACATTGCCGGAGACTGGAGGAGGTCCAACGGGTAAACAGCGGGAGTAAGCACCCACTCGCATGTAGTGACCGAATTCACTACATATACGATATATATGATGCAAACTCGTATTTAATTGCAAATGCACATTAAATACATTATTTTCAATCAACCAATTGTATCTCGGTAAAGTAGCGAGTAGTATAATGATTAGGAGAGAAACCTTGTTTTGTTTGCATATTTCGACGTTTCAGCCGCATTAGAGCTTTTTTAGCTCTAATCAGACTCCGCATCAGCTCTAATGCGGCTGAAACGTCGAAATCTGCAATAAAAACAGGGTTTCTCTTCTAATCAATATCTTACTCGCTATTGTAACGAGGTACGAATGGTTGATTTAAATAATGTATTTAATGTGAATTTGCAATTAATTACGCGTATACATCAGATTTGTCGCATATGTAATGAATTAATAACAATAAACTGACAATCCTTAAAAACGTGGTAAATACGACGAGATAGTCCATAATTCGTTCAAATCACACAAATCAATGTGTTTTCATTAGAATTAACGGAAATGTTCCAGATTTTCCGTGTATGTTACAGAAAGAAGATGTACTGCAAAAACAGCTCTAATGCAGCTGTAACGTCGAAATATGCAATAAAATCAGGGTTTCTCTCCTTAAATACGGATTGTCAGTTTATTGTTATAATTTATTACATATGCGACAAATCTGATGTATTCGCGTAATTAATTGCAAATTCACAATAAATACATTATTTTCAATCAATCATTCGTACCTCGTTAAATTAGCGAGTAAGATAATGATTAGGAGAGAAACCCTGTTATTATTGCATATTTCGACGTTTCAGCAGAATTAGAGCTGATGCGGAGGAGGCAACGGTAACTTGTCTGATTAGAGATAAAACAGCTCTAATGCGTACCTCCTCCGCATCAGCTCTAATGCAGCTGAAACATCGAAATGTGCAATAAAAACAGGGTTTCTCTCCTAATCAGTATCTTAGTCGCTGTTGTAACAAAGTACGAATAGTTGATTGAAAATAATGTATTTAATGTGAATTTGCAATTAATTACGCGTATACATCAGATTTGTCGCTTATGTAATGAATTAATAACAATAAACTGGCAATCCTTAAAAACGTGGAAAATACGACGAGATAGTCATTTATTCGTTCAAATTACGCAAATCAATGTGTTTTCATTAGAATTACCTAAAATGTTCCAGATTTTCCGTGTATGTTACAGAAAGAAGATGAACTGCAAAAACAGCTCTAATGCGGCTGAAACGTCGAAATATGCAATAAAATCAGGGTTTCTCTCCTTGGATGCGGATTGTCAGTTTATTGTTATTAATTCATTACATATGCGAAAATCTGATGTATACGCGCAATTAATTGCAAATTCACATTAAATACATTATTTTCAATCAACCATTCGTACCTCGTTCAATTAGCGAGTAAGATATTGATTAGGAGAGAAACCCTGTTTTTATTGCATATTTCGACATTTCAGCCGGATTAGAGCTTTTTTAGCTCTAATCAGACTCCGCATCAGCTCTAATGCGGCTGAAACGTCGAAATCTGCAATAAAAGCAGG
>WNGS01005785.1:17959-29155 GCA_020271785.1 Procambarus virginalis
TTCGCGTAATTTATTGCAAATTCACAATAAATACATTATTTTCAATCAACCATTCGTTCCTCGTTAAATTAGCGAGTAAGATAGTGATTAGGAGAGAAACCCTGTTTTTATTGCATATTTCGACGTTTCAGCAGCATTAGAGCTGATGCGGAGGAGGCAACGGTAACTTGTCTGATTAGAGCTTAAACAGCTCTAATGCGTACCTCCTCCGCATCAGCTCTAATGCGGCTGAAACGTCGAAACATGGAATAAAAACAAGGTTTCTCTCCTAATCAATATCTTACTCGCTAATTTAACGAGGTACAAATGGTTGATTGAAAATAATGTATTTAATGTGAATTTGCAATTAATTACGCGTATACATCAGATTTGTCGCATATGTAATGAATTAATAACCATAAACAGGCAATCCTTAAAAACGTGGGAAATACGACGAGATAGTCCATTGTTCGTTCAAATCACACAAATCAATGTGTTTTCATTATAATTAACTGAAATGTTCCAGATTTTCCGTGTATGTTACAGAAAGAAGATGTACCGAAAAACAGCTCTAATGCGGCTGAAACGTCGAAATATCCAATAAAATCAGGGTTTCTCTTCTTGGATACGGATTGTCAGTTTATTATTATTAATTCATTACATATGCGACAAATCTGATGTATACGCGTAATTAATTGCAAATTCACATTAAATACATTATTTCAATCAACTATTCGTACCTCGTTAAATTAGCGAGTAAGATATTGATTGGAAGAGAACCCCTTTTTTTATTGCATATTTCGACGTTTCAGCCGCATTAGAGCTGTTTTAGCTCTAATCAGACAAGTTGCCGTTGCCTCCTCCGCATCAGCTCTAGGGGGGCTGAAACGTCGAAATATGCAATAAAAACAGGGTTTCTCTACTAATCAATATCTTAGTCGCTATTGTAACGAGGTACTAATGGTTGATTGAAAATAATGTATTTAATGTGAATTTGCAATTATTTACGCGTATAAACCAGATTTGTTGCATATGTAATGAATTAATAACAATAAACTGGCAATCCTAAAAACGTGGGAAAAACGACGACATAGTTCAAATCACACAATACAATGTGTTTTCATTAGAATTAACTAAAATGTTCCACATTTTCCGTGTATGTTACAGAAAGAAGATGTACTGCAAAAACAGCTCTAATGCGGCTGAAACGTCGAAATATGCAATAAAATCAGGGTTTCTCTCCTTGGATGCGGATTGTCAGTTTATTGTTATTAATTCATTACATATGCGACAAATCTGATGTATACGCGTAATTAATTGCAAATTCACATTATATACATTATTTTCAATCAACCATTCGCACCTCGTTAATTTAGCGAGTAACATATTGATTAGGAGAGAAACCCTGTTTTTATTGCATATTTCGACAAATCAATATCTTAGTAGCTATTGTAACGAGGTACGAATGGTTGATTGAAAATAATGTATTTAATGTGAATTTGCGTATAATTACGCGTATAAATCAGATTTGTTGCATATGTAATGAATTAATAACAATAAACTGGCAATCCTTAAAAACGTGGGAAAAACGACGACATAGTCCATTATTCGTTCAAATCACACAAATCAATGTGTTTTCATTAGAATTAACTAAAATGTTCCACATTTTCCGTGTATGGTACAGAAAGAAGATGTACTGCAAAAACAGTTCTAATGCGGCTGAAACGTCGAAATATGCAATAAAATCAGGGTTTCTATCCTTGGATGCGGATTGTCAGTTTATTGTTATTAATTCATTACATATGCGACAAATCTGATGTTTACGCGTAATTAATTGCAAATTCACATTAAATACATTATTTTCAATCAACCATTCGTACCTCGTTAAATTAGCGAGTAAGATATTGATTAGGAGAGAAACCCTGTTTTTATTGCATATTTTGACGTTTCAGCCGGATTAGAGCTGTTTTAGCTCTAATCAGACAAGTTGCCGTTGCCTCCTCCGCATCAGCTCTAATGCGGCTGAAACGTCGAAATATGCAATAAAAACAGGGTTTCTCTCATGATCAATATATTACCCGCTATTTTAACGAGGTACGATTGGTTAATTGAATATATGTAGTGAATTCGTTCACTACATCCGAGAGCGGGGGGCTTACTCCCGCCGTTTACCCGTTGGAGCTTTCTCTGTGCCAGAACATTGCCGGAGACTGGAGGAGGTCCAACGGGTAAACGGCGGGAGTAAGCCCCCACTCGCATGTAGTGAACGAATTCACTACATATACGATATATATGATGCAAACTCGTATTTAATTGCAAATGCACATTAAATACATTATTTTCAATCAACCAATTGTATCTCGGTAAAGTAGCGACTAGGACATTGATTAGGAGAGAAACCTTGTTTTGTTTGCATATTTCGACGTTTCAGCCGCATTAGAGTTGTTTTAGCTCTAATCAGACTCCGCATCAGCTCTAATGCGGCTGAAACGTCGAAATCTGCAAATAAAAACAGGGTTTCTCTTCTAATCAATATCTTACTCGCTATTGTAACGAGGTACGAATGGTTGATTTAAATAATGTATTTAATGTGAATTTGCAATTAATTACGCGTATAAATCAGATTTGTTGCATATGTAATTGGTCACATGTTGGTCCAAACCCCCTTGCAGGTTTGAAAATATCCCAGACGTCCCAAATTCGACCCTTGAGCCACATTTTGGAGTCAAATTCTGACTCTCTGCACATATTCGTTGTTTGAAATTACAACTTATTATTCCGAAAATATGCCAGTTACTCTAAGATGCGATGGATCAAATATTGCCCAAAACCTCCCTGCAGTTTTGAAAGTATCCCATGGATCCAAAATTCGAATTTGGACCCAAAATTTGGACCCAAAATATGGCTAAAGCGTCGAATTTGGGATGTTTGGGATATTTTGAAAGCTGCAGGGAGGGTTTGGGCAAAATGCGATACATCGCTGCTTTCAGTAATTGGCATATTTTCGGTATAAAAAATCGTAATTTCAAACTGCGAATACGTGCAGAGAGCCAGAATTTGGCTCCAAAATATGGCTAAAGCGTCGAATTTGGAATGTTTGGGATATTTTTGAAAATTGGAGGGAGGGTTTGGGCTAAATGTGATCCATCGCTGCTCTCAGTAACTGGCATATTTACTGTATAAAATTCGTAATATCAAACTGCGAATAAGTGCAGAGAGCCAGAATTTGGCTCCAAAATATGGTTCAATCGGCGAATTTGGAATGTTAGGGATATTTTGAAAACTGCAGTGGGGGTTTGGGCAAAATATGACCCATCGCCGCGCTCAGTAATTGGCATATTTTCGGTATAAAAATTCGTAATTTCAAACTGCGAATACGTGCAGAGAGACAGAATTTGGCTCCAAAATATGGCTCAAGCGTCGAATTTGGGATGTTTGGGATATTTTGAAAACTGCAGGGAGGGTTTGGGCAAAATGCGATCCCTCGCTGCTTTCAGTAATTGGCATATTTTTGGTATAAAAGTCGTAATTTCAAACTGCGAATACATGCAGAGAGCCAGAATTTGGCTCCAAAATATGGCTCAAGGGTCGAATTTGGGATGTTTCGGATATCTTGAAAACTTCAGGGGGGTTTGGGCAAAATGTGACCAATCGCCGCTCTCAGTAATTGGCACATTATCGGTATAAAATCCGTAATTTCAAACTGCGAATGCATGCAGAGAGTCAGAATTTGGCTCCAAAATATGACACAAGCGTCGAATTTGGGATGTTTTGGATATTTTGAAAACTGCATGGAGGGTTTGGGCTAAATGTGATCCATCGCCGCTTTCAGTAATTGGCATATTTTCGGTATAAAAATTCGTAATTTCAAACTGCGAATACGTGCCGAGAGCCAGAATTTGGCTCCAAAGTATGGATCAAGCGTCGAACTTGGGTTGTTTGGAATATTTTGAAAACTACAGGGAGGGTTTGGGCAAAATGCGATCCCTCGCTGCTTTCAGTAATTGGCATATTTTCAGTATAAAATTCGTAATTTCAAACTGCGAATACATGCAGAGAGCCAGAATTTGGCTCCAAAATATGGCTCAAGGTTCGAATTTGGGATGTTTCTGATATATTTTAAAACTGCAGGGGGGTTTGGGCAAAATGCGACCCATCACGGCTCTCAGTAATTGGCATATTTTCGGTATAAAAAGTCGTAATTTCAAACTGCGAATATGTGCAGAGATCCAAAATTTGGCTCCAAAATATGATTCAATCGGCAAATTTGGAATGTTTGGGATATTTTGAAAACTGCAGTGGGGGTTTGGGCAAGATATGACCCATCGCTGCTCTTAGTAATTGGCATATTTTCGGTATAAAACTCGTAATATCAAACTGCGAATACATGCAGAGAGCCAGAATTTGGACCCAAAATATGGCTAAAGCGTCGAATTTGGGATGTTTGGGATATTTTGAAAGCTGCAGGGAGGGTTTGGGCAAAATGCGATACATCGCTGCTTTCAGTAATTGGCATATTTTCGGTATAAAAATCGTAATTTCAAACTGCGAATAGTGCAAGAGCCAGAATTTGGCTCCAAAATATGGCTAAAGCGTCGAATTTGGAATGTTTGGGATATTTTGAAAATTGGAGGGAGGGTTTGGGCTAAATGTGATCCATCGCTGCTCTCAGTAACTGGCATATTTACTGTATAAAATTCGTAATATCAAACTGCGAATAAGTGCAGAGAGCCAGAATTTGGCTCCAAAATATGGTTCAATCGGCGAATTTGGAATGTTTGGGATATTTTGAAAACTGCAGTGGGGTTTGGGCAAAATATGACCCATCGCCGCGCTCAGTAATTGGCATATTTTCGGTATAAAAATTCGTAATTTCAAACTGCGAATACGTGCAGAGAGACAGAATTTGGCCCAAATTATGGCTCAAGCGTCGAATTTGGGATGTTTGGGATATTTTGAAAACTGCAGGGAGGGTTTGGGCAAAATGCGATCCCTCGCTGCTTTCAGTAATTGGCATATTTTTGGTATAAAAGTCGTAATTTCAAACTGCGAATACATGCAGAGAGCCAGAATTTGGCTCCAAAATATGGCTCAAGGGTCGAATTTGGGATGTTTCGGATATCTTGAAAACTCAGGGGGGTTTGGGCAAAATGTGACCAATCGCCGCTCTCAGTAATTGGCACATTATCGGTATAAAATCCGTAATTTCAAACTGCGAATGCATGCAGAGAGTCAGAATTTGGCTCCAAAATATGACACAAGCGTCGAATTTGGGATGTTTGGATATTTTGAAAACTGCATGGAGGGTTTGGGCTAAATGTGATCCATCGCCGCTTTCAGTAATTGGCATATTTTCGGTATAAAAAGTCGTAATTTCAAACTGCGAATACGTGCCGAGAGCCAGAATTTGGCTCCAAAGTATGGATCAAGCGTCGAACTTGGGTTTGTTTGGAATATTTTGAAAACTACAGGGAGGGTTTGGGCAAAATGCGATCCCTCGCTTTTCAGTAATTGGCATATTTTCAGTATAAAATTCGTAATTTCAAACTGCGAATACATGCAGAGAGCCAGAATTTGGACCCAAAATTGGCTAAAGCGTCGAATTTGGGATGTTTGGGATATTTGAAAACTGCAGGGAGGGTTTGGGCAAAATGCGATACATCGCTGCTTTCAGTAATTGGCATATTTTCGGTATAAAAAATCGTAATTTAAACTGCGAATACGTGCAGAGAGCCAGAATTTGGATGCAAATATGGCTCAAGGTCGAATTTGGGATGTTTCGGATATTTTGAAAGCTTCAGGGGGTTTGGGCAAAATGTGACCATCGCCGCTCTCAGTAATTGGAATATTATCGGTATAAAATTCGTAATTTCAACTGCGAATACGTGCAGAGAGCCAGAATTGGCTCCAAAAACACATTGATTTGTGTGATTTGATCGATAATGGACTATTGGTCGTATTTACCACGTTTTTAAGGATTGCCAGTTTATTGTTATTAATTCATTACATATGCGACAAATCTGATGTATACGCGTAATTAATTGCAAATTCACATTAAATACATTATTTTAAATCAACCATTCGTACCTCGTTAAATTAGCGAGTAAGATATTGATTAGAGAGAGAAACCTGTTTTTATTGCATATTTCGACGTTTCATCCGGATTAGAGCGGTTTTAACGTCGGGTAAATCTTTAGCGTCGGTTATTTAATGAGAAGTTGCCGTTGCCTCCTACGCATCACCTCTAATGCGGCTGAAACGTCGAAATTTGCAATAAAAAGAGGGTTTCTCTCATGATCAATATATTACTCGCAATTTTAACGAGGTAAGATTGGTTGATTGAATAATGTAGTGAATTCGTTTCACTACATGCGAGAGCAGGGCTTACTCCGCCGTTTACCCGTTGGAGCTTTCTCTGTGCCAGAACATTGCGGAGACTGGAGGAGGTTCAACGGGTCAACGGCGGGAGTAAGCCCTAACTCTCGCATGTAGTGAACGAATTCACTACATATACGATATATATGATGCAAACTCGTATTAATTGCAAATGTACATTAAATACTTAATTTTCATTAACCATTTGTATCTCGGTAAAGTAGCGAGTAGGACATTGATTAGGAGAGAAACCTTATTTTTATTGCATATTTCGACGTTTCAGCCGCATTAGAGCTATTTTAGCTCTAATCAGACAAGTTTCATTAGAATTAACTAAAATGTTCCACATTTTCCGTGTTTGTTACAGAAAGAAGATGTACTGCAAAAACAGCTCTAATGCGGCTGAAACGTCGAAATATGCAATAAAATCAGGGTTTCTCTCCTTGGATGCGGATGTNGAATACATGCAGAGAGCCAGAATTTGGCTCCAAAATTTGGCTCAAGGGTCGAATTTGGGATGTTTCGGATATCTTGAAAACTTCAGGGGGGTTTGGGCAAAATGTGACCAATCGCCGCTCTCAGTAATTGGCACATTATCGGTATAAAATCCGTAATTTCAAACTGCGAATGCATGCAGAGAGTCAGAATTTGGCTCCAAAATATGACACAAGCGTCGAATTTGGGATGTTTTGGATATTTTGAAAACTGCATAGAGGGTTTGGGCTAAATGTGATCCATCGCGGCTTTCAGTAATTGGCGTATTTTCGGTATAAAAAGTCGTAATTTCAAACTGCGAATACGTGCCGAGAGCCAGAATTTGGCTCCAAAATATGGATCAAGCGTCGAACTTGGGTTGTTTGGAATATTTTGAAAACTACAG
Organism: Procambarus virginalis; assembly: GCA_020271785.1. Classification (NCBI taxonomy): domain Eukaryota; kingdom Metazoa; phylum Arthropoda; class Malacostraca; order Decapoda; family Cambaridae; genus Procambarus; species Procambarus virginalis. Next base: position 25,194 of record WNGS01005785.1, read on the forward strand.
GGAGGGTTTGGGCAAAATGCGATCCCTCGCTGCTTTCAGTAATTGGCATATTTTCAGTATAAAATTCGTAATTTCAAACTGCGAATACATGCAGAGAGCCAGAATTTGGATGCAAAATATGGCTCAAGGGTCGAATTTGGGATGTTTCGGATATTTTGAAAACTTCAGGGGGGTTTGGGCAAATTGTGACCCATCGCCGCTCTCAGTAATTGGAATATTATCGGTATAAAATTCGTAATTTCAAACTGCGAATACGTGCAGAGAGCCAGAATTTGGCTCCAAAATATGGTTAAGCGTCGAATTTGGGATGTTTGGGATATTTTGAAAACTGCAGGGAGGGTTTGGGCAAAATGAGACCCATCGCTGCTCTCAGTAATTGGCATATTTACGCTACAAAATTCGTAATTTCACATTAAATATATTATTTTCAATCAACCATTCGTACCTCGTTAAATTCGCGTGTAAGATATTGATTAGGAGAGAAAGCCTGTTTTTATTGCATATTTCGATGTTTCAGCCGGATTAGAGCGGTTTTAGCTCTAATCAGACAAGTTGCCGTTGCCTCCTACGCATCAGCTCTATTGCGGCTGAAACATCGAAACATGCAATAAAAACAGGGTTTCTCTCATGATCAATATATTACCCGCTATTTTAACGAGGTACGATTGGTTAATTGAATATATGTAGTGAATTCGTTCACTACATCCGAGAGCGGGGGGGGGGGGGCTTACTCCCGCCGTTTACCCGTTGGAGCTTTTTCTGTGCCAGAACATTGCCGTAGACTGGAGGAGGTCCAATGGGTAAATGGCGTGAGTAAGACCCCACTCGCATGTAGTGAACGAATTCACTACATATACGATATATATGATGCAAACTCGTATTTAATTGCAAATGCACATTAAATACATTATTTTCAATCAACCATTTGTATCTCGGTAAAGTAGCGAGTAGGGAATTGATTAGGAGAGAAACCTTGTTTTGTTTGCATATTTCGACGTTTCAGCCGCATTAGAGCTGTTTTAGCTCTAATCAGACTCCGCATCAGCTCTAATGCGGCTGAAACGTCGAAATATGTAATAATAACAGGGTTTCTCTCCTAATCAATATCTTACTCGCTATTGTAACGAGGTACGAATGGTTGATTTATATATTGTATTTAATGTGAACTTGCAATTAATTAAGCGTATACATCAGATTTGTCGCATATGTAGTGAATTAATAACAATAAACTGGCAATCCTTAAAAACGTGGTAAATACGACGAGATAGTCCATTATTCGTTGAAATCACACAAATCAATGTGTTTTCATTAGAATTAACTGAAATGTTCCAGATTTTCCGTGTATGTTACAGAAAGAAGATGTACTGCAAAAACAGCTCTAATGCGGCTGAAACGTCGAAATATGCAATAAAATCAGGGTTTCTCTCCTTGGATGCGGATTGTCAGTTTATTGTTATTAATTCATTACATATGCGACGAATCTGATAAATACGCGTAATTAATTGCAAATTCACATTAAATACATTATTTTCAATCAACCATTCGTACCTCGTTAAATTCGCGTGTAAGATATTGATTAGGAGAGAAAGCCTGTTTTTATTGCATATTTCGACGTTTCAGCCGGATTAGAGCGGTTTTAGCTCTAATCAGACAAGTTGCCGTTGCCTCCTCCGCATCAGCTCTATTGCGGCTGAAACATCGAAACATGCAAAAAAAACAGGGTTTCTCTCATGATCAATATTTTACCCGCTATTTTAACGAGGTACGATTGGTTAATTGAATATATGTAGTGAATTCGTTCACTACATCCGAGAGCGGGGGGCTTACTCCCGCCGTTTACCCGTTGGAGCTTTTTCTGTGCCAGAACATTGCCGTAGACTGGAGGAGGTCCAACGGGTAAATGGCGGGAGTAAGACCCCACTCGCATGTAGTGAACGAATTCACTACATATACGATATATATGATGCAAACTCGTATTTAATTGCAAATGCACATTAAATACATTATTTTCAATCAACCATTTGTATCTCGGTAAAGTAGCGAGTAGGGAATTGATTAGGTATGAAACCTTGTTTTGTTTGCATATTTCGACGTTTCAGCCGCATTAGAGCTGTTTTAGCTCTAATCAGACTCCGCATCAGCTCTAATGCGGCTGAAACGTCGAAATATGTAATAATAACAGGGTTTCTCTCCTAATCAATATCTTACTCGCTATTGTAACGAGGTACGAATGGTTGATTTAAATATTGTATTTAATGTGAACTTGCAATTAATTAAGCGTATACATCAGATTTGTCGCATATGTAGTGAATTAATAACAATAAACTGGCAATCCTTAAAAACGTGGTAAATACGACGAGATAGTCCATTATTCGTTGAAATCACACAAATCAATGTGTTTTCATTAGAATTAACTGAAATGTTCCAGATTTTCCGTGTATGTTACAGAAAGAAGATGTACTGCAAAAACAGCTCTAATGCGGCTGAAACGTCGAAATATGCAATAAAATCAGGGTTTCTCTCCTTGGATACGGATTGTCAGTTTATTGTTATTAGTTCGTTACATATGCGACAAATCAGATGTATACGCGTAATTAATTGCAAATTCACATTAAATACATTATTTTCTATCAACCATTCGTACCTCGTTAAATTAGCGAGTAAGATATTGATTAAGAGAGAAACCCTGTTTTTATTGCATATTTCGACATTTCAGCCGGATTAGAGCGGTTTTAGCTCTAATCAGACAAGTTGCCGTTGCCTCTTATTATTCGATTTCGATCGAAAAATATTCGATTTTTCCAATATTTTGATACTACTTCATGTTTTCTAACGATATGTGATTTGGCCTTCAAATCTCAAAATTTTACATTATTTTGCACTTTTAAGCAAGTTTTCTTGCATTCTGTTTTGTACCATAAATCATCGAATTTTGCAATATTTTGACGTTTATCATCCCCTTTTTCTTTATGTGATTTAAACAAAATATCATCGAATTTGGCAATATTTTGCCGTTTTTCAACGTTTTTCTGAATTTTCAGTTTATTGTTATTAATTCATTAAACATACGATAAAAATGATGCAAACACATAATTGATTAGAAATTAACCTTAAATACTACATTTTCAATCAACTATTTGTTTCTCGTTAAAACACTGAGTAAGATATTGAAAAGGGGAGAAGTTCTGTTTTTATTGCATATATCGACGTTTCAGCCGGATTAGAGCGGTTTTACTTGAACATCTTCCATCGCTAATATAAACTGAAAATCAGGAATATTTTAGTAAATTCTAATGAAAACACATTGTTTTTTATCATTTGTATTGGAAACAATATTTTGATATGTCTTTCTAGGATATAATAATTACGAAATCTCACTTTATGATTTGAAGTTAAAATCCTCAAATTTGGTAATATAGTGTCGTTGTTTCAAGTTTTCATGTAGTGTGATTTTACGTAAAAATATTCGATTTTACCAATATTTCGATACTACTTCATGTTTTCTCACGATATGTGATTTGGCCTTCAAATCTCAAAATTTCGCATTATATTGCACTTTTAAGCAAGTTTTCTTGCATTTTGTTTTGTAATAAAAATCATCGAATTTAGCAATATTTTGACGTTTACCATCACCTTTTTCTTTATTTGATTTAAACAAAATATCATCGAATTAGGCAATATTTTGCCGTTTTTCAACGTTTTTCTGAATTTTCAGTTTATTGTTATTAATTCATTTAACATACGATAAAAATGATGCAAACACATAATTGATTAGAAATTAACCTTAAATACTTCATTTTCAATCAACTATTTGTTTCTCGTTAAAACGCTGAGTAAGATATTGAAAAGGGGAGAAGTTCTGTTTTTATTGCATATATCGACGTTTCAGCCGGATTAGAGCGGTTTTTACGTGTATATCTTCCATCGGAAATCTAAACTGAAAATCAGGAACATTTTAGTTA
>WNGS01005786.1:0-10809 GCA_020271785.1 Procambarus virginalis
ACCTTCACTCCTTTCCATGACTGTTACATCTAGAAAGGGCAGCTTCCCATCCTTCTCCATCTCGTAAGTGAAACGCAACACAGAATTCTGCTCAAATGCTCCTTCAGCTCCTGCAGATGTCTGACATCAGGTACCTGTGTAAAAATGTCGTCAACATACCTGCAGTATATGGCCGGTTTCAAGTTCAAGTCGACTAAGACTTTTTTCTCGATGGTACCCATGTAGAAGTTCGCAAACAGGACACCTAGGGGAGAACCCATAGCGACCCCATCTACTTGCTTATACATGTGCCCATCCGGGCTCAAGAAGGGTGCCTCTTTAGTACAAGCTTGGAGTAGTTTCCTCAGGATATTTTCTGGTATGTCAAGAGGAGTACAGGCCGGATCACGATACACTCTGTCCGCTATCATCCCGATTGTTTCCTCCACAGGTACGTTGGTGAACAGTGATTCTACGTCTAACGAGGCTCTTATCCTGTGGCCCGTGTTCCCCGCAGTAAGTCAACAAATTCCTTCGGGGACTTCAGTGTGAGGGGATGGTTCACCAGCTCACTTACAATAGTGCTCTTATGCCTGTGGGAGGCCAGTACACTTGTTAAGTGCACTTGTTAAGTGTGCGGACTTAACTTTGGTAACCAGCAACCGAAACATCTAGTGTTTGGGCTTATGTGAGAGCCCCAGTCATCAGCAGTCCAGAAATGTTACCGTGGCCGTGGTAGCATGTCTGTGGACAGAGATAGAGCCGATAGCATCTCTCATTGTATAGCTAGGGCGAGACTCTAGTTTGCGCGGGAAAACAGTTAGGCCTGGCGTGGGTAGCTGCGGGCCACCCGCGCGCTAGCCACTTGAGGCGTCGCCATGGAAACAGACGCCATCTTAGTAAACATCTTGAGCCGCCATGTTGGTCGGCCATCTTGGAGTTGCCCTAGGGGCTATGCTACACCGTCGCTGATTGGAGGAGAGGGGTAGGCCCCAGTATGCCTTCCTCTCATTGGTTATTCCGAGGAATACGCGGGAATCGACGGTGTGAGCGTCATTCTGGAGGAGCCATCACCCTGTCAAGACGCTCCTATGCTCAATTCGGCCGAATTGAGTATAGGGCGTCGGGTGGCTTAATTAACTACTCAGCTGCTGCACCTCCTGCTTCATCTACGACAGCGGTCGTCACAGAATCCGGCCGAAGTCGTCGCTTGGAGGGGAAAAGACAGTGTACAGTGGGTAGAGAAGATCTTGTGATCGGTCTGGGATCGTGGGGTAATGTGCATACGAGCAGTAACAGACTCGTAGATCCCATACCAGTGATGATTAGACTTGCTAGTGCTCTGTAGCAGTCGATGGGAACGGGGAAATAAGTGTTAGTGCTTTAAGGCAGATTTCCCATGTTTGTTTAAGACGAAATCATTGTGCGCGTCACCTGGGTACGAACGCTTCACTTACCGGTGGGTCGAGGGTACGAAACAAGCCGTGTTGTGGGAGGGTTCGGTGCGCGCCATTGTACGAACGATACCGCTGAGGTACCAACCAGCCAGCCTACCACCACTGAGCCAGCCACCCATAGCGGGGTGCCTGATGTATGGGAATGGTGTGTGTAAGCCGGCAGTATGAATGTAAGTACCTATGTGTGTATTTCTGGTGATTAGTAGTCTCTAAAGCTTGAATTCGAGGTCAAGTGTTCCGTCGCATTGTCACGCAGCACCTGTAGGTGAAGTGAAGTGTGGACGAGGAGATAATCACCCTTGTTGTCATCTCGTCAGTCCTGAGGGACGTACGTCTTGTGAGCACAGACGTACAGTGTGTGTGTGTGTGTGTGGGTACACACGGGAACAGAGTATATACATAGATTAGCCAAGGACTGAGAGGATGTCCATGTAATATTATATTATTCCATTGTGGTAATTATTCATTCTAGATCGTCCGTGGGACGGAGTGATATCATTTCATGTGTAGTCTTGCAGGTGTGGAATTTCAACACTGAGCGCTCAGGTATGTGGTAACGCCAGTGATTCCTGGCAATGATTATTGTGGAGTGTGCCACAGTGTGGTTTTAATTTCTTGTATTGTTCCCAGGGGCCGTGAGAAGTGTGATTATATATACATATTGTGGTTGCAGTATTAACGTAATTTTGGTAGAATTTGGTGAGTGACGAGGCTGTCGGGAGTGACAGCCCTCGCTCTGTCGAGTAACGTAAAACTCGGGAGTGTTTATTCGGCATGCGTGATCGATAAATCACTCACCCATGTGATTTAGGAGTGCGAGATCTCCTTAGTGTTCCCAATAACGTTTGATAGCTGTAGGCTACATGTGTCAGCAGTAATATATATATATATATATATATATATATATATATATATATATATATATATATATATATATATATATATATATATCGTAGTGTCACGGTGCCCAGTGTTATTGTGTTATTTACTGTGTTATTGCAAATTTGGGACCTATGTTCTAGGGGTTATTGAGAGCACTGGGGTCATTTGCAACAGTAAATAAGTAAGTGTTGAGCAGTATTCTAATACTTGGAAATTAGAGTACTTGCCGTGTGTGTTGTTGCAAAGGGGTTGTCATTGTTAGTGATTGTTGCTAGAGTTGAGCAATCACCGTGGGTGACTGCAGTTCAGTAAAGTCATTGTGGGGGCAGTGTTCTAGAGGGTTCATGTCCTGTATGTTATTTTACTAGGTTCTGCAGTATTGTCATTGCAACCGGATTGTAACGTAAATCACTGTGATTTGTTAGTGTGATTTGTCATTGTCGTGGGTGAACTCGGCTGTAGACGAGTACTTGGATATACATATATTCTCCTGTTTATCTGGTAGGACATCGAAGTCCAGTATTCAGTGAGGTGATTGCGAGGCAATTAATATAACGTAACCGAGGGAACGCCCATTGCTTAAGAGAATTTGTTCTTTTACAATATGAGTAACGTAGAATACGCTTGGGTTAATTTACTTTCCTGCAAGCAGCTACGGTAGTCTCAAGGAGCCTAGCCACCAGCCAGATAAGAATTAGAGTATTGTCTGTCGTAATTAACGGTCAGTGGGCCGGGTAATTGACGTGTTTCAGGAAGTCAAAGTAATTAATCTCGATCCTTGTTGATCGACTCACACGAAGGCTACATTGTTCCATTAACGTAACGTCGTTATTTATGTCCGGAAGTACCGGCACTTGATTGACTCGTGGGAAGAGTAACGTCATTTTAGAATAACGTAAACGTGGTGCCTAATTACTGTTATTAGCCACCTGAATTGGTCTGAGTATGGAAGGCTCAGACGGAATTCATACCTTAATGTAAATTGCTGAGCCAGTGTGAAAGGTTGCGTATTTAACTGTTTAATTATTGATCTTGAGGATAGTAATTAATTACTCTAAAGGTAATCACGAGTGATTACCGTTCTCTTAGCACTTTGGACATTGTAAATCAGAGTTTACCATCGCTGAGTGATTAGTAACCGATTAACGTAAATTAACGTAACTAGTAAAGAGATTAATCAGCTGTCTTGTAGTACAGGGATTAATGGGATTTTCTCACTGAATGCTCGACGGGTAGAGTGTTGTGTAATTTCCGCGTTACTAGTGACAGTTGTAAGAGTTATTAAATTAACGTAAATGTTATTGTGTTATTAACGTAAATCAATTGTATTGATTGTTGATCGTCCGTGGGACGAAGTGTTAACGTAAAGATTAATTTGAGGAAGGGTGCTGGAGTTGCCAGTGAACCCATTAGTTATTGATGTCATTGAAAGACTACTGATTTGATTGCATTGCAACCGCTATTGCAGGTGTAGACTGCACTGAGGCGTAGAACAGTTAGGAGGTTACTGGAGACGTGTTTCAGAACTCACTGTGTCATTTGTTGTAATTGTGATTATAGATCTGTTAGTTCTTGCTTGCTTGTTGATTCCTCTGTGGTCACGCTTATGTTCGAGTTAGTTCATTATGCAGTCCGAGGGGCTGGTGTCTAGCTGTCATTGATAGTGTCACAGGAAGGATTTCGAGTAACGTCATTGACATTCTTTTGTTTTGTTGTAGTAGTTAGTACTTTATTGAATAAACTAAGTTGTTATGTTAACACTGTCTTTTCGTTACACCCCCACACATTATTATTGTTATGCAAATGTTCTTCACACTCGACTATTGGAGACTTATTTCTGAGCTTTGGATCAAATATACGGCACTACACAACAATAAATTATTGTTGTCAGAGCCCAGGACCTACTCGTTAGATTCGCTTCGGCGATTAGCGAAGGTCGACGACCTAGTGGAGGGGATTTCAATTTCATTGGGGTCTCGGCGTTTGCTCGCGCCTAGTCAATTGTTCGTACAGGGTCCCAAAGTGAGGAATGAGCTGCTTACTACACTGGTGTGTTAGCTAAGCAAGTCCTTCCTCAGGCGACCTAGTTGAATATCACGACAGGAATAAAGGTTAAAGAATAAAGAAAATTCTTAGAAATTTTCCGAGCTCAATTCCTTATACCAATTGCATTTATTCCAATGTACTGACGTAAGTCAGCACAGCTCACCAAAAACTCTCACATTCAGGCTGAAGGTGCAAGGGACATAAGGAGTCAGTAAGCCGTTGAGTCGTTTCGCCAGTCTGTACGTGGGTGTGGGTATCTGGCTGATAATTGGCTGAAGTGGGTTTCCAGGCTTATGTGTCTTGACATTTCCATACGCATATCCAGGTTTATATTCCCCAATAATCTTTGGCAGGTGGAGTCCGGATTTCTTGGCATTCACAGTTTCAATCAATTTGTTGACCTTTGTTTTCAATTTGGTCAACAAAATTTTTCAACAAAGGTCAACAAATTGATTGAAACTGTGAATGCCAAGAAATCCGGACTCCACCTGCCAAAGACTATTTGGACAAAGACTATCTCCCTATCAGTCCTAGAACACATATGTATGTCTCTGCAGGTAATCCAGCCTGCGGTTGTAACTCTATACTTCAGTATAAGTACTTCTTGGCACAAAAATGGTAACCAATCACACACCTTTCACTGCGTCTTGCACGCTAATGACAACCAAACACTCTATCAACTCCCTACAAGTAGTCAATAAGAACTTCCTTTCCACATCTAGAAGTTCACTACCCTGACATCTTCAGGTTTTCCTAGAATCGTCAACTAGGGACTTACACAGCTCTCCCGGCTGCTACACCATGAAGTCTTCCTTGAGCAACAATGGTGCTTCACCACTGGAATTACAAAAGCATGTGAAATTTCATTCCACTGCTGCTCTTCTCACAGCTTGAGGTCCTGCTTCTCACTGTATGGGTGCTCTGCCACAGATCTCAGTACCTTCCACAACCTTGGAGTCTCATCAACTTCTCCCTCTCTGCTGGCTTAGACGTTCTCAGCAACTCCTTCCCCAGACAAACCTCCAACCCATTTGCATGCCAATAAAAATGTTCCTCTACAAACATATAACTAACATAAAGTTCACAATAAATGTTTCACTTGACATCTCCCTGCTCTCTACATGCTGTGAGGTGACTCCCCCACGTTTGGGCTGGTCCATTTTCTGCCCTCCCTGGGAGCCCTCCTCTTCCCGGGCGGCCCTCTCACTCAGTCGCCCGCCAGCGGTTGGAATGGACGGACGTCGCTCTGCCCTCCAAGACGTTCTTCCATCTTTACTCTTTATTTTGGCCTTCTGCCTCATCAAAACATGCGCACTCACAAACAATTACTATGATCGCTGGGCACACGATCAAATACAGACAATCACTATTAACTAGTTAAATTTGGGCTTACCACAATATGGTCTCCTGCAGGGCGCTCTCCCTCTCAATGGTGCTTGACCAGGGCGCTCTCCCTCTCAATGGTGCTTGACCAGGGCGCGCTCTCCTCTCAATGGTGCTTGACCAGGGCGCTCTCCCTCTCAATGGTGCTTGACCAGGGCGCTCTCCCTCTCAATGGTGCTTGACCAGGGCGCTCTCCCTCTCAATGGTGCTTGACCAGGGCGCTCTCCCTCTCAATGGTGCTTGACCAGGGCGCTCTCCCTCTCAATGGTGCTTGACCAGGGCGCTCTCCCTCTCAATGGTGCTTGACCAGGGCGCTCTCCCTCTCAATGGTGCTTGACCAAGGCGCTCTCCCTCTCAATGGTGCTTGACCAGGGCGCTCCCATGGCCCATGAAAATGTCTCTGGGCGGCTTCACAACTCTTCTTGCCGTCCGGGACTTGAGACCACACGTTCCCAGCTCGATTCCACAGCTGAAACGTCTGCACACTTCCTTCCTCTTGAAGGGGAACTGGGGGTTCCTCCCTGACAGGAGCTCAACGGAGCGCAACTTCCCCCTCACGATGTCTGGTGCTCAAGTGAGCTCAAGCTCCTTTCAAGTGAGCCTCACACCTCCAGCAAACTCTCCACATCTCATGTCAAGTCATTTACTTATATTCTTGATCACTGCCGATACTCTTAAACTATTTATCAAATCTAACCAATTATTTTACGTCTATACTTCTTTGACCTCTTATTTAGGTCAGGTCTTGCAGAATAATTCTCAAGGGAGACTCGTTTTTCAGCTACCTGGGATCATAACAGGAGGTAGAACAACATCCCCAGCAACCACCCCCACCAACTCGTCCTGTGTCAGCAGAGCTGGAAAATCCCTCTTCTTGAATATATGCACACGGTCAGCCGCGACCACGACGCACTGCAGCCGCCAGGTGACCTTACTGACCACAACGATAACATGGACGGGGCTGACTTCTTTACAAACATCCAATTGTAAACCCTATCAGGGACAACGAAGAAGGAACACTTCACGCCCGGGACAACGTCAAAGTCCTGGTGTCATCAAACATCCCCGCACAGTGGGCGGTTGTAACCTTGTCTCACCGGACACTCAGCACTTTCTCAAACTGCCTGGTCAACAGCTCATCCAACAATTCAAACGGCGCTCCATGCACCGCCATGTATGCCAGTCACCCCCCATAAGGCAGAGGGAAATAACGCCTCTCACATCGATCGAGGAACTCTTGAAACACAACTTGATGGTGAAATTTAGCCACCTCTTAACGATCCCGAAGAAGCTACACACCAATCAGATCGGCCAACTTGACATGGAGCACGTCCACCAAAGCTAGACCAACCAGCGTGTGGTCCACTGGCAGAGAAAACTCTAAACCAGCCGAAGTGGATCTCTTCAGGGGAGGCGAACGCGTACCCATCTTGTAAGACTCACTCCAAACGGGCAGGCCACCAAAGCATGCCCGCAAGCTCCATACGTCCGTCTCCATTTGTGGCCGCGCACCAATCTTCCGACGTTGTCTGGTCTGCGGTCTGCGTGTCTGGTAATCCACGTTGTTAACCGTAATGTTTCGAAGTGCTGTTGGCTGTGGGTGAAAGATTGTCTAACAGTGTTGCTGGAAAACCTGGATGACTGCCTGGTTCATGAAGTTTCTGTCGTTGTGAGTAAATGTGTTTGAAAGTGGTGTACTTGCGTTTCTTGACTTTTTAAAGGAAGTTACAAAAATTCTTCAGAGTTTGTTTTTGTGCTGTTTTGCCAGTATTACTAGGCATGTCAAGGGCAAGGGGTGATCATCGACCAGGCTAATGAGTATGTGATTGCAGAGTAAAGTGAGGCCGAAAAGTACGTGGCCATGTCTGTGCTGGTTTTGTATGAATCTGTTTTGGTAGCGTGTGATACGTCTCTTGGATCGCATGGAAGGGGTAAAGAGTATCTTCTGTGCGTGATGAGCAGTGTTTGTTGAAGCCGACGTATGTGTAACTGTCTTGTCTAAGGTGTAGTTGGGTGTCAATGACCTCCGGGTGTCTTTCCATCATATGTGAATGTTAGGTCTGTCTCTTGCACGCTCTGTGAATGCTGCCCAGTCAGCTTTGCTGTATGGTAAACGTGGGAGGCCTTGAATGACGATAGAGCTTTTTGGGATACAGAGAGACAGGAATGTGGTCCGAACCTATGAAGGGGTCGGGAGTTGTGTGGTGTAGGTAGACTTTTTCCACCTTAGGAAAAGTCCTTAGGTGGGTCAGAGATTTATTATTATTAACATCTTTATTAACAAAATTTAATTACAATTTTTCCTAATCTGAGGAATTCGATTAAGTCTTATTGTAGTGAGGATAATGATGGTATTCACTGTCACACAGGACAGAGGATCATACTCATGGCAATTGGTCGGAACAGTAGGTTGAAGCCCATGTATCATGGTTACAATCAATGTTTCAATGTTCGAATATGTAAATACAACTTTCTATTGGTCACTGCCACATAAGGGCAGGGATGGGTTCATAAGAGATGCAGCTTAAGATTAATATAAATAAAATTGTTCTTATTTCTTTCAAATGGACAAACGAATTTTGGATAAATTAAACAAATCCACAAGGGCCGTGACGAGGATTCGAACCTGCGTCCGGGAGCATCCCAGACACTGCCTTAATCGACTGAGCTACGACATGGTCAAAAGCGTTGAAACCGAAGTTCTACTGAACTTACTGGATCCTGCAGCCTCTCCGAGGCACAAACCAGGGTTTTACACAACTTCCCCCTGCACTCGAGCTATGTCTATAGGCCGTTTGGATAAATTGTTAGGATGTCGTCCAGTACTCCAGATTCAATGAAACAGTAACACATTTGGTGGTACAATAGGCCAGGAGGTCTAAAATCTTTTACGGTTTCACATTCAACAATATAGTGTTCTAGTGAATGCATTAAAGGTTTGTCATGGAGTTTACAATCTGAACATTTGGGTAGTGGCTCAGCCTCACTAACCTGCCAGATGTTCCTATACCCAAGGCGAATTCACGCAATGACTACATCACATTGCCTGGTCCGGCTACTGTGCTGATCATACAAATACCTATTATTACAAAAGTTGTCATAGCTTTTAATACTGCAGCTTTCAGTTCTCTGGCCATGTCTTAGTTCTACTAAACCTGAAGTAATTTCGTTAATTTATATGTTTCTAATAAATTCATTAGATAATGCAAAGTCACAATCAGTGTTTTCTTTCCTGCAATCCTTATTGGCCAACTGATATACGAAGTCATATTTTCCAATTCCATCATCTGATGGGATCCACACAAATTTTATACAATGGTTATTATCATTGGCAAAAATTACTTTCCATTAAATATTACAAGCATAAATTGTGATGGGTTATTTAAAGACTGCAGAGCACTTTTAGTCACAAAATATCACCTCACCCCCCATGGAGCTTAACGTATTTAGTAGCTAGATAAATAGCTCAGTCTGTCATGCTTTCCCAGTCGTTCAATCTCTGTGTACTAGACATGATCATTTCATTCCTTTTATATACTGCACATGCACAACCTGTTCTACGGGTGCCTAATTGCACAGATCCATCAGTAAAGGCATAGGATTCAGTCGGTTTGAGATTTTGAAGATGACTGTCAATAGTTTCTAGTGTTATACATCTCATAGTTTGTGTTATACATTTGTTTTACACTGATGGGTGTATAATGTATAAAGACCTACACATCTTTCCTATGGGGAATATAGTGAACAGTTTTATCAAGACAAAGAGACATTCAGTTTCATAAGATTATTGGCACAACAACTGAGCCACACACTGTAAGGCGCTTTTTGCGGTAGAGTGATTGAACAGTCAGAATTGTTTAGAATGGTAATGGATCTCAACTTAATTTGAATAGCGCTGGGGGACCATTATTTTTAAAGTTTTGGCGCAAAACATAGTTTTAGATGGATTGAACTATTGCTCTCGTAAATAGAAGGTAATCTTAGTTCCGTTCTCATGTTAACAATTCAATAGGAACGTATTCTAGGACAACCCAAGATGAGGCGCATGGCATCATTCTGTACCACATCTAGGCCTTGTGTAGTTGTTTAGGGTGTCAAATAAGAATATACAAGGGCATAATAATCACAAATAGCGGTAAAAGCAACAGAATAGAGCATATCTTATGTTAATGGCCAAATCCTTATACGGCATCATCAGAGTACACCCCACTTCCTCAGGAACCTCCACATAGCCCCCCCCCCCCCCCCCCCCCACCACCACCACCCCCCCCCCCCCCCCCTCCCACTCCCCCTTCCTCCCCTTTCCCTCCCCCCCCCCCCACTCCCCCTCCCCCTGCTCTCTCCCCTTTCCTCCACCCGGTTGAGAGAGTTCTCTATGTCGAATGTGTGAGGAAGACGGGAGCGGTCCAAACCCTGTGAACACATCTCCAGCGAGCACCGAAAAAAACACGCGAAACGCTGGATGACCCAAGACACAATCACTAAATAAGAACCGCCACCTATCCACATACGCAAATAATGTGGTTAATGACAGTTAAATATGTAGACTATACTGGATGGTAATATAAAATACTGATGGGCAGGCTACTTTCCAAGATAATCACAAAATCAATTATCAGGAGAGGGCATGATGGGCGAGGATCGGACAAGGGTCGGAAGATGAGGATTGAACGGGCAGGTCATAGGGATAGGGGCGCAGAAGAGGGTAGGGAGCATCGGATGGAAACACAGCGGAGGCCGGTCGAAGGGCGGCTCGGGGGCCTACTAGTGTGAACGGTGTCCGGGGGAGGAAGGGAGCGGACGGTGGATGGCCAGATCCGGGGTAGGTACGCTGGGCAATTACAGAGAGATGACCTCCAGGGCAAAAGATGTGCAAGCAAGGGGTGGCCGCGAAGAAGGGCCCAGGGGAGACAGCAAAGCCAGGAAGGCACAGGAGCCGGGCAGAGCCAAGGGACAAAATAGGCACAAACAGGGGGAAAACACGGAGAAACCCGAGAGGGAGACCAGGGGGGCGGACCGGAAAAAGACTCGCAGAGGAACGCCAGACAAGACTTGACAAAGG
>WNGS01005786.1:22413-34722 GCA_020271785.1 Procambarus virginalis
CTCAACCTATTTTCTTCAACATATATATTATGTGTAAGATAATACATGGTGCTTAATACACTGGATGACATCACAATTAAGTTAGGTAAGTTTGGTTGGGTTGAGCATTAATGTACGAGTCATAACGTTAGTTAAAAAAGAAAAGTAGTGAAGCTTTCACTATGGGTCACTGTTAGATGGAGGAGCTGGTAGGTGGTGGATAACGGCATGAACCGTTAGATGAATGGTGGATTAACAGGACGATGGATCACTGGTAGGTGGTGGATAACGGCATGAACCGTTAGATAATGGTGGATTAACAGGACGATGGATCACTGGTAGGTGGTGGATAACGGCATGAACCGTTAGATGAATGGTGGATTAACAGGACGATGGATCACTGGTAGGTGGTGGATAATGGCATGAACCGTTAGATGAATGGTGGATTAACAGGACGATGGATCACTGGTAGGTGGTGGATACGGCATGAACCGTTAGATGAATGATGGATTAACAGAACGATGATCACTGGTAGGTGGTGGATAACGGCATGAACGTTAGATGAATGGTGGATTAACAGGACGATGGATCACTGGTAGGTGGTGGATAACGGCATGAACCGTTAGATTTATTTTATTTATTTATTTATTAATTTATGCATATACAAGAGGGTACATTGGGAATGTGTGGATACATAAAATGGTAATTACAGTCTTGTAAAGCCACTAGTACGCGCAGCGTTTCGGGCAGATGATGGGAGATGGGCAGATGAATGGTGGATTAACAGGACGATGGATCACTGGTGGTTAATGGCGCTTTAACAGGGTGCACAGAGAAATATTTGTGTTTGTATCACACTTAATTCACTCCTTTACATACAATTATTTTTTGTTAGGTAAGGAGAGTTAGTGATGCAGAGACTTATTTACACTAATTGCTAAGAGTGGGAGGTGGCGGGGCGGGGCGGGCCATTTGTCAGCTGACTAATGGAAGGGGAAGACAGTCACGACTGTCAGCCGACTAATGGAAGGGGAAGACAGCCACGACTGTCAGTTGACTAATGGAAGGGGAGACGTCACGACTGTCAGCCGACTAATGGAAGGGGAGACAGTCACGACTGTCAGCTGACGGATGAGAGGGGGAGACAGTCACGACTGTCAGCTGACGGATGAGAGGGGGAGACAGTCACGACTGTCAGCTGACGATGAGAGGGGGAGACAGTCACGACTGTCAGCTGACGGATGAGAGGGGAGACAGCCACGACTGTCAGCTGACGGATGAGAGGGGGAGACAGTCACGACTGTCAGCTGACGGATGAGAGGGGGAGACAGTC
This sequence comes from Procambarus virginalis, assembly GCA_020271785.1. NCBI lineage: Eukaryota > Metazoa > Arthropoda > Malacostraca > Decapoda > Cambaridae > Procambarus > Procambarus virginalis. The sequence continues at coordinate 23,726 of WNGS01005786.1, forward strand.
ACGACTGTCAGCTGACGGATGAGAGGGAGACAGTCACGACTGCCAGCTGACGGATGAGAGGGGAGACAGCCACGACTGTCAGCAGACGGATGAGGAGGGGGAGACAGCCACGACTGTCAGCTGACGGTGAGAGGGGAGACAGCCACGACTGTCAGCTGACGGATGAGAGGGGAGACAGTCACGACTGTCAGCTGACGGATGAGAGGGGAGACAGCCACGACTGTCAGCTGACGGATGAGAGGGGGAGACAGCCACGACTGTCAGCTGACGGATGAGAGGGGGAGACAGTCACGACTGTCAGCTGACGGATGAGAGGGGGACAGTCACGACTGTCTGCTGACGGATGAGAGGGGGAGACAGTCACGACTGTCAGCTGACGGATGAGAGGGGGAGACAGTCACGACTGTCAGCTGACGGATGAGGGGGGAGACAGTCACGACTGTCAGCTGACGGATGAGAGGGGGAGACAGTCACGACTGTCAGCTGACGGATGAGAGGGGGAGACAGTCACGACTGTCAGCTGACGGATGAGAGGGGGAGACAGTCACGACTGTCAGCTGACGGATGAGAAGGGGAGACAGTCACGACTGTCAGCTGACGGATGAGAGGGGGAGACAGTCACGACTGTCAGCTGACGGATGAGAGGGGGAGACAGTCACGACTGTCAGCCGACTAATGGAAGGGGAGACAGTCACGACTGTCAGCTGACTAATGGAAGGGGGAGACAGTCACGACTGTCAGCCGACTAATGGAAGGGGAGACAGTCACGACTGTCAGCCGACTAATGGAAGGGGGAGACAGTCACGACTGTCGGCCGACTAATGGAAGGGGGAGACAGTCACGACTGTCAGCCGACTAATGGAAGGGGGAGACAGTCACGACTGTCAGCTGACTAATGGAAGGGGAGACAGTCACGACTGTCAGCCGACTAATGGATGGGGAGACAGTCACGACTGTCAGCCGACTAATGAAGGGGGAGACAGTCACGACTGTCAGCCGACTATGGAAGGGGGAGACAGTCACGACTGTCAGCGACTAATGGAAGGGGAAGACAGTCACGACTGTCAGACGTAATGGAAGGGGAGACAGTCACGACTGTCAGCTGACGAAGAGGGGAAGACAGCACGACTGTCAGCTGACGAATGGAAAGGGGAGACAGCCACGACTGTCAGCCGACTAATGGAAGGGGGAGACAGCCACGACTGTCAGCTGACGAATGGAAGGGAGACAGTCACGACTGTCAGCCGACGATGAAGGGAGACAGTCACGACTGTCAGCTGACGAATGAAGGGGAGACAGTCACGACTGTCAGCTGACTAATGGAAGGGAGACAGTCACGACTGTCAGCTGACTAATGGAAGGGAGACAGTCACGACTGTCAGCTGACTAATGGAGGGGAGACAGCACGACTGTCAGCTGACTAATGGAAGGGAAGACAGCCACGACTGTCAGCTGACGAATGGAGGGGGAGACAGCCACGACTGTCAGCCGACTAATGGAAGGGGAAGACAGTCACGACTGTCAGCCGACTAATGGAAGGGGAGACAGTCACGACTGTCACCGACTATGGAAGGGAAGACAGCCACGACTGTCAGCCGACTAATGGAAGGGGAGACAGCCACGACTGTCAGCCGACTAATGGAAGGGGAAGACAGCCACGACTGTCAGCCGACTAATGGAAGGGGAAGACAGTCACGACTGTCAGCCGACTAATGGAGGGGAAGACAGTCACGACTGTCAGCCGACTAATGGAAGGGAAGACAGCCACGACTGTCAGCCGACTAAGAAGGGAAGACAGTCACGACTGTCAGCTGACTAATGGAAGGGAAGACAGTCACGACTGTCCGACTAATGGAAGGGGAAGACAGTCACGACTGTCAGCCGACTAATGGAAGGGGGAGACAGTCACGACTGTCAGCCGACTAAGAGGGGAAGACAGTCACGACTGTCAGCCGACTAATGGAAGGGGAGGGAAGACAGCCACGACTGTCAGCCGACTAATGGAAGGGGAAGACAGTCACGACTGTCAGCGACTAATGGAAGGGGAAGACAGTCACGACTGTCAGCCGACTAATGGAAGGGGAAGACAGCCACGACTGTCAGCCGACTAATGGAAGGGAAGACAGCCACGACTGTCAGCCGACTAATGGAAGGGGAAGACAGTCACGACTGTCAGCCGACTAATGGAAGGGGAGACAGTCACGACTGTCAGCCGACGAACAGAGGGAAGACAGCCACGACTGTCAGCTGACGAATAGAAGGGGAGACAGTCACGACTGTCAGCTGACGATAGAAGGGGAGACAGTCACGACTGTCAGCCGACTAATGGAAGGGGAGACAGCCACGACTGTCAGCCGACTAATGGAAGGGGAGACAGTCACGACTGTCAGCCGACTAATGGAAGGGGAGACAGCCACGACTGTCAGCCGACTAATGGAAGGGGAGACAGTCACGACTGTCAGCTGACGAACAGAAGGGGAGACAGCCACGACTGTCAGCTGACGGATGAGAGGGGGAGACAGTCACGACTGTCAGCTGACGGATGAGAGGGGGAGACAGTCACGACTGTCAGCTGACGGATGAGAGGGGGAGACAGTCACGACTGTCAGCTGACGGATGAGAGGGGGAGACAGTCACGACTGTCAGCTGACGGATGAGGGGGGAGACAGTCACGACTGTCAGCTGACGGATGAGAGGGGAGACAGTCACGACTGTCAGCTGACGGATGAGAGGGGGAGACAGTCACGACTGTCAGCTGACGGATGAGAGGGGGAGACAGTCACGACTGTCAGCTGACGAATGAGAGGGGAGACAGTCACGACTGTCAGCTGACGGATGAGAGGGGGAGACAGTCACGACTGTCAGCTGACGGATGAGAGGGGGAGACAGTCACGACTGTCAGCCGACTAATGGAAGGGGAGACAGTCACGACTGTCAGCTGACTAATGGAAGGGGAGACAGTCACGACTGTCAGCCGACTAATGGAAGGGGGAGACAGTCACGACTGTCAGCTGACTAATGGAAGGGGAGACAGTCACGACTGTCAGCCGACTAATGGAAGGGGAGACAGTCACGACTGTCAGCCGACTAATGGAAGGGGGAGACAGTCACGACTGTCAGCTGACTAATGGAAGGGGAGACAGTCACGACTGTCAGCCGACTAATGGAAGGGGAGACAGTCACGACTGTCACCCGACTAATGGAAGGGGACACAGTCACGACTGTCAGCTGACTAATGGAAGGGGAGACAGTCACGACTGTCAGCCGACTAATGGAAGGGGGAGACAGTCCCGACTGTCAGCCGACTAATGGAAGGGGAGACAGTCACGACTGTCAGCGACTAATGGAAGGGAAGACAGTCACGACTGTCAGCCGACTAATGGAAGGGGAACAGTCCCGACTGTCAGCTGACGAATGAGGGAAGACAGCCACGACTGTCAGCTGACGAATGGAAGGGGAGACAGTCACGACTGTCAGCTGCCGACTAATGGAAGGGAAAGAGCCACGACTGTCAGCTGACGAATGGAAGGGGAGACAGTCACGACTGTCACCGACGAATGGAAGGGAGACAGTCACGACTGTCAGCGACGAATGGAAGGGGAGACAGTCACGACTGTCAGCTGACTAATGGAAGGGGAGACAGTCACGACTGTCAGCCGACTAATGAAGGGGAGACAGTCACGACTGTCAGCTGACTAATGGAAGGGGAGACAGCCACGACTGTCAGCTGACTAATGGAAGGGGAAGACAGCCACGACTGTCAGCTGACTAATGGAGGGGGAGACAGCCACGACTGTCAGCCGACTAATGGAAGGGGAGACAGCCGACTGTCAAATGGGAAGGGGAAGACAGCACGACTGTCAGCCGACTAATGGAAGGGGAAGACAGCCACGACTGTCAGCCGACTAATGGAAGGGGAAGACAGCCACGACTGTCAGCCGACTAATGGAAGGGGAAGACAGCCACGACTGTCAGCCGACTAATGGAAGGGGAAGACAGCCACGACTGTCAGCCGACTAATGGAAGGGGAAGACAGTCACGACTGTCAGCCGACTAATGGAAGGGGAAGACAGTCACGACTGTCACCGACTAATGGAAGGGAAGACAGTCACGACTGTCAGCCGACTAATGGAAGGGGAGACAGTCACGACTGTCAGTGTCAGCCGACTAATGGAAGGGGAAGACAGCCACGACTGTCAGCCGACTAATGGAAGGGGAAGACAGTCACGACTGTCAGCCGACTAATGGAAGGGGAGACAGTCACGACTGTCAGCCGACTAATGGAAGGGGAAGACAGCCACGACTGTCAGCCGACTAATGGAAGGGGAAGACAGCCACGACTGTCAGCCGACTAATGGAAGGGGAAGACAGTCACGACTGTCAGCCGACTAATGGAAGGGGAGACAGCCACGACTGTCAGCCGACTATGGAGGGGAAGACAGTCACGACTGTCAGCTGACTATGGAAGGGGAGACAGCCACGACTGTCAGCTGACGAATAGAGGGGAGACAGTCACGACTGTCAGCTGACGAATGAAGGGGAGACAGTCACGACTGTCAGCTGACGAATGGAAGGGGAGACAGTCACGACTGTCAGCTGACGAATGGAAGGGGAGACAGTCACGACTGTCAGCTGACGGATGAGAAGGGGAGACAGTCACGACTGTCAGCTGACGGATGAGAGGGGAGACAGTCACGACTGTCAGCTGACGGATGAGAGGGGGAGACAGTCACGACTGTCAGCTGACGGATGAGAGGGGGAGACAGTCACGACTGTCAGCTGACGGATGAGAGGGGGAGACAGTCACGACTGTCAGCTGACGGATGAGAGGGGGAGACAGTCACGACTGTCAGCTGACGGATGAGAGGGGGAGACAGTCACGACTGTCAGCTGACGGATGAGAGGGGGAGACAGTCACGACTGTCAGCTGACGGATGAGAGGGGGAGACAGTCACGACTGTCAGCTGACGGATGAGAGGGGAGACAGCCACGACTGTCAGCTGACGGATGAGAGGGGGAGACAGTCACGACTGTCAGCTGACGGATGAGAGGGGAGACAGCCACGACTGTCAGCTGACGGATGAGAGGGGGAGACAGTCACGACTGTCAGCTGACGGATGAGAGGGGGAGACAGTCACGACTGTCAGCTGACGGATGAGAGGGGGAGACAGCCACGACTGTCAGCTGACGGATGAGAGGGGGAGACAGTCACGACTGTCAGCTGACGGATGAGAGGGGGAGACAGTCACGACTGTCAGCTGACGGATGAGAGGGGGAGACAGTCACGACTGTCAGCTGACGGATGAGAGGGGGAGACAGCCACGACTGTCAGCTGACGGATGAGAGGGGGAGACAGCCACGACTGTCAGCTGACGGATGAGAGGGGGAGACAGTCACGACTGTCAGCTGACGGATGAGAGGGGGAGACAGCCACGACTGTCAGCTGACGGATGAGAGGGGGACAGCCACGACTGTCAGCTGACGGATGAGAGGGGGAGACAGCCACGACTGTCAGCTGACGGATGAGAGGGGGAGACAGCCACGACTGTCAGCTGACGGATGAGAGGGGGAGACAGCCACGACTGTCAGCTGACGGATGAGAGGGGGAGACAGCCACGACTGTCAGCTGACGGATGAGAGGGGGAGACAGTCACGACTGTCAGCTGACGGATGAGAGGGGGAGACAGTCACGACTGTCAGCTGACGGATGAGAGGGGGAGACAGTCACGACTGTCAGCTGACGGATGAGAGGGGGAGACAGTCACGACTGTCAGCTGACGGATGAGAGGGGGAGACAGTCACGACTGTCAGCTGACGGATGAGAGGGGGAGACAGTCACGACTGTCAGCTGACGGATGAGAGGGGGAGACAGTCACGACTGTCAGCTGACGGATGAGAGGGGGAGACAGTCACGACTGTCAGCTGACGGATGAGAGGGGGAGACAGCCACGACTGTCAGCTGACGGATGAGAGGGGGAGACAGTCACGACTGTCAGCTGACGGATGAGAGGGGCAGACAGCCACGACTGTCAGCTGACGGATGAGAGGGGCAGACAGTCACGACTGTCAGCTGACGGATGAGAGGGGCAGACAGCCACGACTGGGTTGTACACTTGTACGGGAAAGAATTCATTGCTAACAGTTACTGTATTTCACACACCCTAAACGGTCGTTCATGCTGGCACTAACCTCCACATGCATATCTACTCTCACCGTAAACCTTAATTGTTTCTTAGAATAAATTTGAAACGTTCCTTGAAGTAAACTTTACATTCTTTTCCTTTGTAAATCCTTATTTGCTTCACTGAAACTGACAATTTGAAACTTCCCTAAACGTTTCTCCTCCCGAAACTTAAGCATAATGCTTGCTGTATCTTTCTTGCTAATCCTTAATTTCATTATACAAAATTATATACTGTACGTATCAATTTTAAACTTTTTTCATTCTCATCTATTTTTCCCTTTCCCATCATTCCCAAGAATGTTGCAATGAAAATTACAGTTGAACATCCATACTTCCACTACCTAATGTACGAAACATTTCGAAAAACTACACGAATCATTTGGTTTTCCCTTTTAACTTCTTTCACATCTTAGGCCCTTAACTACTATTTTATTTTGCAACTCAATTTCCGTTTACTAAACTTGCAACTTTGTATGGAACACCATTGCAACGTGACTCATCCACGTTTTCAATCCTTGAAATTGTTTTACAAACCAGGACAAAAGGTATCCGTTACATCCTCAATTCCCCTACTATAGTTCTCTGCTAGAACTATTTAATCAAAGTCTGAGGCATGGTATCTTGCCTGACCGCTGGATACCGACTAATAATACCCATACCCAAGCCAAATTCACAAACATTCTGACCCATACGATGAAATAAGTAGGAGCCATGAGGAGGAGTCGAACCCAAGCTCTAGGGACTCCCAAGTAAACACCTTAGACAACTGTACCACGACATGGTCAAAAGGATTCCAACCTGGGATGCTTGGGAGTACCCAGAGCAGATGATCGAATCCTACTCACAAGCTCCTCCTCCATTTTCTCATACATCACATTATGTGATTTCTTTGTGTCTGACCCATGTCTGACATCCTGTATGTGTAAAGTTCGAGAGAATTATACTCGACAGGTTAATGTTTCAAATTATCCCCCAACTTGCTCCTAACCCGTATGGTTTCCTTCTTTGAAGAAGCATTCAAATTTGATTGGCTGAATATTTTGTTAGACAGGACCCATGCTCTTAGGTGGCATTTATTGACCTTTAACTCCTTTTGATACAGCAAAAAATTGAGAGAAATCTTAGACTTGGCTTCTTTTGGAGTTTAGGGAAGACTTGACATAGCTCAAGGGGTACACGAGTATCAGAACTGCCTCAGGTCTTTCAAGGGAGTCAAAAGTAAACATTCTGCACCCTTTGATTTGTGTACACCCCAGAGTAGGGCGTTTTGTCCAACAGTTCAATATCCTAATGCACAAAAACTGGTATTTGCACACTTGCTGATAAAGCTGTCATCTGTTATGTCGATGACATTAGTTTGGATATTTGAAACAAAACAAGACTGCAATCTCTACTTGATTCACTCGCTGCTAAAAGCAGTGAATTCGGTCTTTAACATTATCCATCGCTCTTTCTCCCAGAAAACAACCAGTGCGCCTCTTGCTTTCAAAGTTAACAACCAAACCATACAAACATGTGGGCAGCACAAATACCCGAGTAGGTATCAGACACATTGTAAACGACTTACAGCGTAGGTTAAAATTCAAATCACTGAAAATACTTACTAGTAAGAATATTGGTATACATGTTAAATATGCTAGATTATTCAACATGTTTGTTAGATCCTTACTTGATTATCATGCCTTGCACTTAGCTTCCCCGCCTCTGTTTTGAACAAACTAGAATAGAACGAAGCCATGAGGGTAATTCTTGGTGCCCCAAGAAGCACAAGAATTAACATGAGGAAAGAACTGAAGCTTCCAACCATACTAGAGAGAATCATCCAAGTCAACACTACCTTTTCCCTTCAGGTCATGGGAGACCCAACATCCCCAGCATTGGTCGGAGACAAATTATTATGTGCCGTTAACACATTATTAAGTGATGCAACATACCACCTCACTCCTTGTATGATAAATGGCAGAGTAAAAATGTCTACAATCTCATGAAACTGAACATCCTTTTAATGCAATATTCCTGTCACTGATATATCTCCATCTGTACACCACAATTCAAGTACCCATATACAACCGCCACTAAGATGGTTAATCCTGCTCTTTCCAAAGCCGTCACACTTTAAATAATTGCCTCGTCAAAATTTAAGATCCAACTAGAACTCCGAACGGCCTGAAAACACCGGTATAAAAACCTGTGATTTGTTTAGATCCGAAACCTATGTAAAAGGACAGCACAAAACGTCCTCCAGGTTGTGACACTACGGAAAATCTCAGTCAGCCCCAACCGGTCTGAACAATACGTTCTTAACATACTGAGAAGCTGCACTTTAACCACACAATATATCAAGGTAACACCTGTTAGTAGACTAAAAATCCTCGACACATTGGCTTTACCAGAAAAAAATTAGGAATGACCTTCCACTTCTGACAAAATATTTCTGACTACAAAATGAAAGATTCCTCCAATACCACATTGACTGTTTTGTCCGTTATTCTGGAGTGCCAGAAGGCTGTGTACTCGCGCCAACATTACACCACACACTGCAGAGGGAAGGATGGGGAGGAGTGGCGGCCCTGCTGATAAGGACTGGTGTTTCAAGGAGATGGATATCCTGGGGTGCGAGGAGTTCAGAGACTACATAACAGGCACCATGACGAAGGGAGGACCAAAAATAGCAGCCGTAATATATAACCCTACATTAAACGACACAGAGCCCGGCAAGATTATGACAAACATAGCAGTACCTACTATAACTGAAAGGGCAGACTGTCGCCTGTTAGAAATCTATCGGGTAATAATAATGGGAACTTCAACCATGCACAGATAAAAGAACCGTATAGTGGTACAACGCAAGCTAAACTATTGGACATGGCAACAAGAAACTTTTCAAGCCAACATGTAAGAGGACCCACGTGACTGAAGGTAATTATGAACCTGCTTGACTTTATCCCAGGGAAATGAGTGATTACTATTGACGTTTGAATATATGGTGGTAGTAGGGATAACTTACTCATGGTACCAGAACTTACACATGACCAGAAGGCCAAAGCCTGGCATACCGAAAGGGAAATTACAAGGAAACAAAATTTATAATATAAATACCATAGGTAGTAAATCTCAAGGATAAAGGCTGCACAGACATGATTGACTGCATCACCCAGACGAGTAAGGAGATAGCATAATTTTGTCCTGGTAGAAGATAATGGAATTTCACGACTGTGTTACGTTGTGCGAGTGAGTTGTGCGAGTGGAATCTCCAGAAGAGCATTTCCATTCGTGCACACTTGTATCCTTTGGTCTGGGACCAAAGTCTGCCTTGCTGGGTATCTATGAGCAGCCCTCTGGCTGGGATGGCCAAGGATATTCCAAGAGTCGTTGCAATGTCTATCACCAGGCTGGATTATACAAGTCAGTGGAACTCTGTGGTTCCAGTCAGAGATACAACAGAGGGTTAGTTGTTGACCCGACCACACTAGAAGATGAAGGGACGACGACGTTTCGGTCCGTCCTAGACCATTCTCAAGTCGATTGTTAGAAATCAATCGACCCAATCGACTTGAGAATGGTCCAGGACGGACCGAAACGTCGTCGTCCCTTCACCGTTCTAGTGTGTGGTCTGGTCAACATACTTCAGCCACGTTATTGTGACTCCGTCTGCAGAGGGTTAGTTTCGTGCTCCCAGGACAGAAGGGTTCACTCACATGTTAAGGCAGGTCTCCTAACCTCCTTCGTACTTTGCCATGACATGAAACAGACAAAGATTACTTGTGTATGGAATTATCTTTGGTTTAGGTATTTGTTTGTCTTATTTGTCTATTCGTTCACAAGATCAAAGGGAAACTAGACCAAATGATGTACTTTTTCTGACCGGGGCCACCCAGCCAATACCGTGCAGCAAGCACCGAATTGACAGAACCCATCAACGGCATCAACCGAGTGAAAACATGAAGCCAGGGAGTCTTTTCTAACCTTTTCTGTATGTGATAATGATAAAACTAGTACTCCAAGCAGACTTGGGTAACTTACGACTTTGACAAAGAATTTTAAGGATTAGCAAGTACGTACTCCTAACATAAAGAACACAGGATACAGCAGAAAATTTATACATGTCGAATGAAAGAATAAAAGCTTCATTTAATAAAGTTAGATGACAAACAGACCGGAAACAACGACAGGTCCAGACCAAGAGGCTAAGAGGATGAAACACTTGTCACCAAAACCAGTTCCACAACAAAGCAGCTATAGCTACAACTGAGACCATGGGATGACCTCCGGGTATTTGATAACAGGCGACCTTCCCCTCCCCCCAGATCACGCTATGGTTCTTCCCCTAAAATAGAAACCAGGTCATCTGCTTGACCACCACGTCACAACCAAGGGAACGATCGCCAAGTGTAAAATTGGCCTCAGAGGAGCATTAGATTTTGAATAAACACTACGGGCGAGAGAATTAGAGGAGAGCTACAGAAGAGACGACGACTACGGGTACAACGGAAGAAAGATATTGGTACAACAAAGAGGTAAAGTCCCATACAAAAGATTTAGTTACTTCGAATATTCTCTCCTGCAAGTGTTACCACCTGGTTGTCTATGTGATAATAAACAAGCCATTTGGGCATTCCTGAACCTACAGCCAGAGACAAGTACACGACCCACTTTGTCAGCCCTAAACCCAAGCACACCAGGAGGCTGCCAGACCACTGCCACAATTTTATGTATTAAATTAAGGATAAAATTACGGGAAAACTAAGGGTAAGGTGAGTCTGCAGGATCACAAACAAGGGCACTGATAACAGTGCCTCGTATATGTAACTAA
>WNGS01005788.1:0-15394 GCA_020271785.1 Procambarus virginalis
CCTACGATTGTTTTTGTATTTTTCCCGTAGAAAAATACACAAATACTTCAGGGAACACAAATTAACATTTTAAGAAGACAAAATAATTTTTTTTTAATTTTTTTATCTTGCGAACAGGAGTCTAGATGTCCTCAGGACCCCTGAGCAGTGGAAGGGCTAATACCACCCACCTAACAATGAGGAAACTACAGTCGCAAGTCAGCACCCTTCGACCTCTTGTGACTATTAGATCCCATCTTGATAAATGGGAAGTTAATAATGCAGGAATGCTGGCAACAGACGATAGGCTGGGGAATATCTTCTGACATTTTGTAAGGCTTCTCTAGCCTTACAAGAAAAGTGGCAGGGGATAGTGCGCCTGTATGCTAGAGTCTGTCTATGTATTCTAGTGTCTGTCAAGTTCCCTTGGAACACAGCAAAAATAAAATCAATCAATTAAGCTCCATGTGTTCTGCGATGCCTCAGGAAAGGCTTATGGCACAGTAACGTTCCTGGTATGAAATAGACAAACCAATTTGTCACATCAAAGGCTAGTGTGGTACCTTTGAAGAAAAGGTCATTGCCGCAACTGGAGTTAACAGCCCTACTGCTAGGAGTAAGATTTGCGAATTATCTGATTAATGCCTTAAGCAACAACCACTTTGAAGAAACAGTGGTATGGTCAGATATTGAGGCAGTACTACAGTGGATGAGAAATAATAACAGTAAAAATCCTTACGTGAGTAACCGTGTTAAGGAAATATGAGAGTGGTCTGCAGGGTACAAACTAAGATATGTACCCCACCAAAGAAAATTCAGCAGACTATCTTTCTAGATGCCTGACTTTATGGCAATTAACCAGAGCAGAAATGTGGTTCAATGGACCAATGGCTGGTAAGCTACTAGAGGCCTGATCAAAAGCTTGATTGATACCTGTTTGATGGAGTTCTGGGAGTTCTTCTACTCCCCAAGCCCGGCCCAAGGCCAGGATTGACTTGTGAGAGTTTGGTCCACCAGGCTGTTGCTTGGAGCGGCCCGCAGGCCCACATACTCATCACAGCCCGGTTGGTCTGGTACTCCTTGAAGAAAACAATCTAGTTTTCTTTTGAAGATGTCCACGGTTGCTCCCGCAATATTTCTTATGCACACTGGTAGGACTTTGACCAACCGTGGACCTCTGATGTTTATACAGTGTTCTCTGATTGTGCCTATGGCACCTGCATTTTCTTCCATATCGTTCTCTCCAGTACATTGTTATTTTAGTGTGCAAATTTGGGATCTGTCCCTCCAGTATTTTCCATGTGTATATTATTTGGTATCTCTCTCGTCTCCTTTCTAGTGAGTACATTTGGAGAGCTTTGAAACGATCCCAATAATTTAGGTACTTTATCTCGTCTATGCGTGCCATATATGTTCTCTGTATTCCATCTATTTCAGCAATCTCTCCTGCTCTGAAGGGGGATGTGAGTACTGAGCACTACTCAAGACGGGACAACTCAAGTGATTTGAAGAGTACAACCATTGTGATGGGATCCCTGGACTTGAAGGTTCTCGTAATCCATCCTATCATCTTTCTGGCTGACGCAATACTTGCTTGGTTATGCTCCCTAAACGTTAGGTCGTCGGACATTATTATTCACAAATCCTTGACATGCTGTTTTCCTACTATGGCCAGATTCGATTGTGTTTTGTACCCTGTATTAAGTTTCAGATCCTCATTTTTGTCGTATCTGAGTACCTGGAATTTATCACCGTTAAACAACATGTTATTTTCTGCTGCCCAATCAAAAACTTTGTTAATGTCTGTTTGTAGTATTTCAATGTCTTCAGCAGAGGTAATTTTCATGCTGATTTTTGTGTCATCTGCAATGAATGACACGAAGCTGTGACTTGTATTTTTGTCTATATCTGATATAAGAATAAGGAACAGCAGTGGTGCAAGGACTGTACCTTGAGGTACAGAGCTTTTAACTACACTCGGACTCGATTTTACTTGATTGACTGTTACTCTTTGTGTTCTGTTCGACAGGAAATTAAGTATCCAGCGTCCTACTTTAACAGTGATACCCATTGACCTCATTTTGTGTGCAATCACTCCATGGTCACATTTGTCGAATACCTTTGCAAAATCTGTGTATACAACATCTGCATTCTGTTTTTCTCCTAATGGCTCAGTGATTTTGTCATAATGGTCAAGTAGTTGTGAAAGGTATTATCTTCCTGCTCTAAATCCATGTTGGACTGGATAGTGGAGGTCTTTGGTTTCCATGAATCTAGTGACCTGACTCCTGATAACTCTCTCAATTACTTCTATTATGTGGGATGTTAGTGCAACTGGTCTATAATTCTTTGCCAATGATTTGCTACCTCCCTTGTGTAGAGGGGCTATGCTGCTTTCAGCGCATCTAGTATCTCCCCTTGTCCTAGCTCTTCCTCCACATTATACTGAGTGCCTGTGCTACTGGCACTTTGTATTTCTTTATAAATATTGATTTCCATGAGTCTGGACCCGGGGCTGAGTGCATGGGCATATTGTCAATTTCTCTTTCAAAATCTGCTACGCTCGTGTCGATATCAGTTATATTTACATGTTTTTGGATATCACTCATAAAGAAATTGTCCGAATCTTCCAGTTTCATGCTGTGTATCGGAGTGCTAAACATGTCCTCATACTACTTTTTTAGGATTTCACATATTTTTTTGTCATCCTCAATATATGAACCTTCACTAATACGAATAGATCCAATACTGGCAGTGGTTTTCGCTTTTGATTTAGCATATGTGAAGAATATTTTGGGTTTTTCTTTATTTCTTGAATTGTTTTCTGTTCTAGTTGCCTGTCTTCAGTCTGATAGGAATGCTTCAGTCTCTGTTCGATTTCTTCAATCTCCCTGTTTAAATTATTTCTTCTTTGTATGGAGAATCGTGTCTGCTTAAGCATTTCCGTTAATTCCTTCCTTCTTTCATAATGTCGTCTGCGTTCTCTTTCTACATTTGACCTCTTTCTGGCTTTCCTCAAAGGAACATGTTTCAGACAGACTTCATATGCTTCAGAAGTCAGTTTTTTATTCCTTGTGTAGGATTTTTATTTCTTAGAATATTTTCCCATTGAATGTTTGTACGTTTCCTGTTTATTTTCTCCCACTCAATCCTTTTATTATTAAAATTGAATTTATTGTATAACCCTTCTCGCTTGTTGTTTCTCTAGGGTGTACTACCGTTATTAATGTTAGTTTGCACTTCAATGAGGTTGTGGTCCGAGTACGTAGTGTCTGAGACAGTAATATCTCTGATTAGCTCCTCATTGTTCGTGAATATCAGGTCCAGCCTGTTTTCGTTCCTAGTTGGTTCTGTAATCTGCTGACTTAGCGAGAATTTGTCACAGAATCTCAGTAGTTCTCTAATCTGTGGTTGGTTATTTCCAGGTTGATTTTCTGCTATAACGTTATTGTTTACTATTCTCCATTTTAAACTGGGTAGATTGAAGTCTCCAAGGAAGATAATATCTGGTACTGGGTTTGCTAGGTTATCAAGGATATTCTCTATTTTGTTGATCTGAATTCAACAGTGAATTCCTCAACTGTTGCATCTGGCGGTTTGTATATTAAAATAATAAGTAGATTAATTTTTCCTACCTTGATTCCAAATACCTCTACCACCTCACTGAACGAGTTCAGGAGCTCTGTGCATGCCAGTTCCTCTTTAATATACAGACCTTCTCCTCCACTTGACCTAATTACTCTGTCACATCTATATAGATTATAATTCGGAATCCAGATTTCACTATCCATGTGGTCTTTTGTGTGGGTTTCTGTCAATGCACCAAATATTGAGCTCTATTCTATTTATTCGAGGCCATTTATGGACTTAACTTTATTTCTTGATTTTGATTTCAACCCTTGTATGTTTGCAAATATGAACGATTTCCCCACATTGCGTGTCACTTCTGGTGGGCTTTGGTAGTTCTCCCCCCACTCTGCCCAGGTCCAGGGTGTGTTGTTTTGGAAGAGGTTCGTCCAGTTTTGGAAGTAGGACGGGTGTTGTGTGGTGTAGTACCTGTGTGCTTGTTGATAATTTGCATTCCAGTCTTGTGGTTATCTCCCTTCCACTCTGTAATCCTGTAGTGGTTCCATCTGACTGTTCCTCTCTCTTATATTTTCTACTCTGTTTCTGCCTTCCTCTAAAAAATTTCCAGTAGTGTCATATTGATCTTCCCGTCTATAACGCTGTGTATCTCTCACATGGAATTCCGGACACTGAAGATTGTAGCATTTTTGTTCCCTAATTGNCTTTCGCACTTGCCTCTTGTGTGGCACTGTATCAAAGGCTGTGTGTACTCACCTAGTTGTACTCACCTAGTTGTGCTTGAGGGGGTTGAGCTCTGCTCTTTGGGCCCGCCTCTCAACCGTCAATCAACAGGTGTACAGTTTCCTGAGCCTAATGGGCTCTATCATATCTACACTTGAAACTGTGTATGGAGTCAACCTCCACCACATCGCTTCCTAATGCATTCCATTTGTCAACAACTCTGACACTAAAAAAGTTCTTTCTAATATCTCTGTGGCTCATTTGGGCACTCAGTTTCCACCTGTGTCCCCTAGTGAGTGTGCCCCTTGTGTTAAACAGCCTGTCTTTATCAACCCTGTCGATTCCCCAATGTGTGTGTCGATGTCGATGTGTGTGTGTGTGTGTGTGTGTGTGTGTGTGTGTGTGTGTGTGTGTGTGTGTGTGTGTGTGTGTGTGTGTGTGTGTGTGTGTGTGTGTAATCACCTAATTGTGCTTGCAGGGGTTGAGCTCTGGCTCTTTGGTCCCATCTCTCAACTGTCAATCAACTGGTGTACAGATTCCTGAGCCTACTTTTCTCTTTCATATCTACATTTGAAACTGTGTAATGGAGTCAGCCTCCACCACATAATTGCCTAATGCATTCCATCTGTTAACTACTCTGTCACAGAAAAAGTTCTTTCTAATGTCCCTGTGGCTCATTTGGGTATTCAGTTGCCACCTGTATCCCCTTGATTGCATTCCACCCATGTTAAACAGTTTATCGTTATCCACCCCATCAATTTCTCTGAGAATTTTGTAGGTAGTGATCATGTCTCACCTTACTCGTCTGTCTTGCCCTGTCGTGACGTGCATTTCACACAGCTATTCCTCGTAACTCATGCCTCTTATTTCTGGGACTAGCCTAGTGGCATACTTCTGAACTTTTTCAAGCTTCGTCATGTGCTTGACAAGGTTCAGGCTCCATGCTGGGGCCGCATACTCCAGGATTGGTCTTACATATCTGGTATACAAGGTTTTGAATGATTCTGTGCACGTGTTCCTGAGTGCAGTTCTGATGTTAGCCAGCTTTGCATGCACTGTAGAGGTTATTCTTTTTTATGTGGGCTTCAGGAGATAGGTTTTGTGTGATATCAACTCATAGGTCTTTCTCACTGTTCGTTTCATGAAGGGCTTCATCTCCCATTCAGTATCCTGTGTCTGGCCTCCTGTTTCTTCTCCCTAGTTTTATTTCCTTATGTTTACTCAGGTTGACTTATAGTAGCCATTTGTTGCAACATTCATTTCGCTTGTTCAGGTCATCTTGCAACCTCATACTATCTTTATCTGTCTTAATCCTCTTCATTATTTTTGCATCATCGGGAAACAATGAGAAGAACGATTCTATACCCTCTGGGAGATCATTTACATATATCACAAACCGTATAGGTCCAAGGACTAAACCTTGCGGGACTTCACTGGTGATGCCTCACCAATCTGAGGCCTCACCCCTCACAATGACTCGCTGTCTTCTGTTACTTAGGTACTCCCTTATCCAACGGAGTACCTTCCCTTTCACATCTCAGTCTGTATCTTAGCGTTTACACAAGTCTCTTGTGTGGTACTGTGTCAAAGGCTTTCTGGCAATCCAAAAAAATACAGTCTGCCCACCCCCTCTTTTTCTTGCCTGATTTTTGTTAACTGATTCTAGAATTCATTTAATCCTGTGAGGCATGATTTGCCATCCCTGAACCCATGTTGACGTCATGTCAGAAAGTTCCTTCACTTCAGATGTTCCACTAGCTTTTTCACACAATCATCTCAATCAACTTCGGATGGTATGCAATTTAGGGACACTGGCCGGTAGTTTAGTGCCTCATGTCTATTCCCTTTTTTGTATATCGGGACTACATTTGCCGTCTTCCAAATGTTTGGCAGTTCACATGTTACCAGTGATTTGTTATACATAATGGAAAGTGGCAGGCACAGTGCTTCTGCTCCTTCCTTTAATATCCATGGTGATATTCCATCAAGTTCTATAACCGTTACCACATCCAAGTTTAGCAAAACGATTCCTTACATCCCCCACTTGTAATCCCAACTCCAATAGTAGTGCCTGGTTAACTATTCCTTCTCTAATCTCTGGAACGTCCCCTTGCTCTAATGTGAAGACGTCCTGGAATTTCTTATTGAGTTCCTCACAAACATCTTTGTCATTTGTAGTGAATCTGACTGCCTGCCTCTGTCATTAGTTTCATTATCTGTTCCTTCACTGTTGTAAATTTCTCCTGATGTGGCTGTGCAGCAATTTAGGTAGAGTCTTTGCTTTGCTTGCTATGTCGTCCCTGTATTGTCCTTCAGCCTTTCTTCTTCTGTGTGTGTGTGTGTGTGTGTGTGTGTGTGTGTGTGTGTGTGTGTGTGTGTGTGTGTGTGTGTGTGTGTGTGTGTGTGTGTGTGTGTGTCTGTGTGTGTGTACTCACCTAGTGGTGCTTGCAGGGGTTGAGCTCTGGCTCTTTGGTCCCACCTCTCAACTGTCAATAAACTGGTGCACTGATTCCTGAGCCTATTGGGCTCTATCATATCTACATTTGAAACTGTGAATGGAGTCAGCCTCCACCACATCACTGCCTAATGCATTCCACTTGTTAACAACACTGACACTGAAAAAGTTTTTTCTAACGTCCCTGTGGCTCATTTGGGTACTCAGTGTCTACCTGTGTCCCCTTGTTCGCATACCACCAGTGTTAAAAAATTTATCCTTATTTACCCTGTCAATGCCTCTGAGAATTGTGTAGGTAGTGATCATGTCTCCCCTTACTCCTTATCCAACGGAGTAGTTTTCCTATGTCATGAGGTGCATTTCATGAAGCCTTTCTTTATAACCCATGCCTCTTAGTTCTGGGACTAGTCTAGTGGCATACCTCTGAACTTTTTCCAGTTTCGTCTTGTGTTTGACAAGGTACAGGCTCCATGCTGGGGTCGCATACTCCATGATTGGTCTTACATATGCTGTGGATAAGGTTCTGAATGATTCCTTATAACAGGTTCCTGAAGGCTGTTCTGATGTTAGCCAGCCTCACATATGCCGCAGATGTAATTCTTTTATGTGGGCTTCAGGAGATAGGTTTGGTGTGATATCAATTCCTAGATCTTTCTCTCTTTCCGTTTCATTAAGTACTTCATCTCCTATTCTGTATCCTTTATCTGGCCTCCTGTTTCCACCGCCTTGTGTGCAATACGCGGTAATGTGCAATACCCTAATTTGATGTTTTAGGGACCAGCTTTCTCACACTACAATCACAGCTGAGGCTTTCTTCTTAAGTTATATTACCACAGTAGATTGTAGTATTAACACATTATACTGCAGTTTATTCAATACCACTATATGGGGTATAATTTATATAAAATTAGCAGGAAATGTATATGGCTTATTTATCACCACCAATTGTGCGATAAGCTGTGTACATTTATCAACCCCCCCCCCCCTCACTATATGTTCAGGAGAAACCTGGCAGGCTGAAAATTAAAGTTCAATTTAAATAATTAAACAAAAAATTATGAAGTAAATACAATATCTATATAAATAAAAATGGAGGTGATCGTTTGTACATAACCGCTTATCTCCGAAAGTTCTTACCGATTGCTTTGAAATTTTCATACAATGTTCCATTCGCATCCGAGCAGGTTTTTATATACACACTTTATAGATGTCACTTCTGTGATGGTAAAAAATATGCTTTTTCTGAAAAAAACTGTGTTTTTTATGTGCTTTCATGTGAGGGAAATCCTTGAAACCACTTTGCCAATTGCTTTGAAGTTTTGACACAACGTTGCATTCGAATAGACGCGTCTTTTTATATATCTACTATATACATGCCTCACCTTTGACAGGAAAAAAAATAAAAAAAGCGCCATCTGTTGGACGTAAGAGCAACACATGCTGTAATCTCCGAAAGTTCTTCAACGATAACTATGAAATTTTGACACAACGTTGCATTCGAATAGGCACGTATTTGTATATACCTAATATATAGATGCCACCTACCTGTGATGGGTAAAAACATGCGTTTTGAAAAACAGTGCCATCTGTGCACATAATAACAACATGCACGCTATATTAAATATGTCATGAATTCCATTTCAATGTTTCCGATTGCATTGATAAATTTTATTTTCAGAGATTTCAATTTATTTTATTTATTATTGAATTATTTTCTGTGACATTGTGTTGCAATTAAGCTGTGTTGTTTGCTATACCATTCATTTCCTAAGTTCAAGTATAGATGCCATACCTGTGACAGGAAAAACTATGCTTTTTCTTGAAAAACAGTGCCATCTGTTTCATGTAAGAGTAACAAACATGCCATACTAAATGTGTTACAATTCCATTTCAATGTTTATGATTGCAGTGATAAATTGAATTTTCATTGATTTTAATTTATTTTCATTTTGATTTAAATATTTGTGTTAATTGCATTTTAATTGAGCTGTGTTGTTTACCATACTGTACATTTCATAAGTATAGATTATTTTTGTATTTTTTCATATTTCCATTTGATTTTTTAACTGTTGTCGGGGTTCACGGTATGAGAAGGGTGCGCAACAGTAAACTAGATATCCTCTCAACGGTCACACTGGCGATAACCGTTACTCACTGTAGTCCTGCGGATCTTCACTCTATCCTCGCGGCGCCACTGTACGCCCAGGAGAGTACCCCAGTCAGTCCCCAACCCGGCCTTAGATCGGGAATGAGTGGAGACACAGATTGTTCCTTCAACTGTGTGCCCGCCCCGGCAAGGAGTCTTATATTACTTATAAGGTTGCCAACTAGTGTTTTCTGGTGTCCAGTAACACTACAGTGGTGTTGCGTAATTGTGGTAACTGTGGCAAGAGCACACTCAATAAATCTGGTATCAGGCAAGTAATTATTCCTGTCACTCTGTCTTCTTTCAAGTATTCTGTAGTCACAAGATTTATGGAGGGGATGATACAAACACCAAGGTATTTTGGTATTTTACTTAAAACATCAAGATATTCATATATCAATAAACACACAAGTACAAGTGCAGCAGCCGCTCTCTTCTCACAGATAATTTGGGACACACCGATATGGCAACACACTTCCACCCCCGCGTCAAACGTCAAAAATCAGCTGGGCCGCGCCCTGCTAGCCGTGAGAATGTTTATTGCTTGTTTTCTTGGCGTCAAGCGCCCTGTTTCTTTAAATTCTTATGAATCACTATATTTGTCATCCACATAACATATCTATAATTTCGATAGAACACAATAAACTACCATACTGGTCTCACGATCAATAACTCATTCCTAAAGCACTTAACATGATATTTCACTGTACTAGAGAACTGCACTGTACTTTATAATAATTACAATGAATGCACTTAATCACGGTACTGTTCTTAGATTCAATAATTCCTCTCAAAGGCGATATCCCAATTAATCACTTCACACATGTAAAATTATTCAATACACAGGCATATACATATATATAGATAAATCATAGATATCAATAATAGTAATCATACAAATACTGGGCACATAGCCTAACACCAATAACTGGTTCACTAGTATATATATATATTCTCTCTCTAAATCATCATGGTAAAGTCACATGAAATAAATTATCATCACAGCAAATTCTTTAGTAAATCCAGGTGCTTGCACACACCACATATATATATATATATATATATATATATATATATATATATATATAATATATATATATATATATATATATATATAAAATGAATACTGTGAGTGCTCTGTACAGCCTCACTCCGCACTACTGTGCCTACTGTGACATAGATCCAGGTGAGACTTGCTCACTACATGAAAGATACTCTGGCTAAATATATATATAGCTGACTAAAGGAGAATTGGGAGAGGAACTATAATCACCTACTTTACCTATCCTTCGATGAGAGTTGAGTTGCAGCTCCTGGTCCAGGCTCTCGCCTCGTGTACCCTCCAGAAACCCAAGCCAACGTCCCAGGATTATCGCGTCTCGCCGCGTTCTATCCTCCGCAGGCCCGTGCTCCTCCTCCACGTCTTGTATGGTTGGAGTCGGTCTCCTGGCCATCAACTTCCCTCTCAATTACGGCTGCCAGCCTACATCTCGGCGGTAGTCGTACGGATTCCCAATTAGTATCTTCTTTCACTTCACTCCCAGTGGAATGGCCCAGCCGCTACGATGTCACTGTGAAGCTATCAGACGTCCCAGACGATACTGCTTAAACTCCACCTGCACAGCACTCGATTCCAGAGCACTTGAAGCTCAATATTCTGTCAATTCCCTCGTCGGTCCACACACATGGAATGAAGGAAGACTTCTTGGCGTACTTGCATACAACGGGTGACTCGTAAGGTTCCACGGGATCGGCGTACTACTGTCAAACTGACAGGACCGTCGTTCACACATCCAACCTAGTTGACGAGTCGGTCAACCTGGTTTCCTCATGGTGGAATGGCCCAGCCACTACGCTGTCTCCTAAAAGGGTGAACTGCCACAGACGTCACATACGTCACTGCCCAGACCACTTCTTGCAACGCACCAGTCCCGGAGCACTTGTTGCTCAATATTCCGTCAATTCCTTCTTCGGTCCACACATGGAATGAAGGAAGACCTCTCAGAGTGCGTGCAGACAACAGGAGACGTGTATATCCACCGAAGCTCGGGTAATCCGTCACACAGACAGGATGCCCGGTCGCACGTCTTGCCTCGCTGACGTGCCGTGTGAGACTGATGGCGCTAGCACAGCGCTACGGCTGGACCCCCCTGCCTTCGTGACGTCGTATTTGCCAAGGGAGGTTTTCATTGGCTCCCAGTGCCACGTCGCTGACGGTGACCAATCTGGTGTCACTGACGTCACACAGATTTGGCGGGAGAACAGAGGAGCCAGCGCCATATTGGCTTCCTAAAGGGCCTATACCACAGGCCAAAATACTCTTCTTTTACAAATTTCTCGGCACTGCGAGAACACTACACTCTCCCCCACATGTCAAACTGATGCCCGCAACGTAGAGAACGCTCGGTTAGAGTGAACATGACTCTTACAGCATGCGTGGGAGAAATAGAAGGGGGGGAACACCGTCACACTGTTTTCTTATATTTCAGTGATGGGAACATCAGACCATTTGGGAAGGCATCAGATGAGGGAGTGGGGAATGGTGGGGAAGACGAGGCTACGGAAGTGAGAGATGGTGGGGAGGAAGAGGGGACAAGGGAGGGGGTAATGGTGGGGAATGATGAGGGGGACGGGGAAGTTTGGGATAGTGGGGATGAGGGGATGGGGGAATGGAGAATGGTGGGGAGGAGAAAGGGACAGGGGAGTGGGGCATGGTGGGAAGGAACAGGGGACGGTGGAGTGGGGAATGTTTGGGAAGCCGAGGAGATGGTGAAAAGAGAATGGTGGGGAGGACTGGGGGACAGGGAAGGTTGCTGTGGCTCAGCAACGCTCATGCGTTGCTGAGCCACAGCAACTTGTGGCCGGGTACTGCAAGTAACAAAATAAATATTCAAAATTAAAAAGCACACTACTGCCTGCTAGACTTACCCCACATAAGTATACGCCTTTGAACCACATCCTGATTAGGATCAACATAATTATCAGCACAGATATACACATCATGTATAAATTATAGCAGCAAGTACACTGTTATACAAATTTCTAGCCTTATTTTCTTGAGGTTATCATTAGATGATTTTAGAGCTAAGCGTCCCTGCGGCCCAGTCCTCGACCAGGCATCCTTTTTGTTACATATCCCCTAGGAAGCAGCCCATAGCAGCTGTCTAACTCCCAGGTACCTATTTTACTGCTAGGTAACAGGGGCATCAGGGTGAAATAAACTCTGCCCATTTGTTTCCGCCTCCACCGGGGATCGAACCTGGAACCTAAGGACTCTGAATCCGAAGCACTGTCCGCTCACCTGTCAGGCCACTAACAGCTGACAGCCTAATTCAATCAACCTATCCTAACAGTAAATTGAACTGACAAAGTTCAAACAAACAACAAGCACCAACATTGTTCTAAGGAATGAGCCAAAAAAACAAAATATGTGGAAGTAAATAACAAGTGAATGAAATTAATACTGCCAATTTATTAATAGCAGCTCTTAATTATTCTCTTATAAAAACTAATTATTCCTTTACAAGAGGTTGATAAGAGGGTTTTGCCCATAAATGTATATATATTTCTAGAGTTTACACATAAATACTTAACATATATTTATTGCACCATTCTATTTTACTGCATAATATTATTACCATTTATTTACCTTCAATTCTTATACAAGGGAAGGACAATATTAGACTGGAGTTGTTGAGCAATCTAGTCTAACCTAATTAATTGTACTAACCTGGTGTAAGGTTAGGATATGCACACTTGTCTAGGGTTGAACTAATTGTAAAGCGTAGCAAGTATTTAAACATTTTGCAGCTTACCTATAATCATTGACAATAAGAGTTGTGTTGAACATAAGTACATATTTACTTCTAATATCACCATAAGAATATTTTACCAATAATCATTTCATCTTTGAGTGTTAATGTGTGTGTCTCTGTACCAACTAAGGGTGATTTTGAAGAGCTAACTTGAAGTAATCCAACATAGACACAGGTAACCACTCAAATCATTAGTGTATATGATTAAACAAATTATTGTAATTTCTTGCTAACCTCCTAGGAGGTAGGATATCGTAACCAAGTAAAAGAGTGACCCTAGGCTACTACCAACAGTATTTGTTAAACAGTTATGATTAGTTTTAGTACAAGCCCAACAAGGCTTAGTGCTAGTCCAAGCCCATCAGGGCCTGGCCATGCAGCCAGTATATCTACTACAGGCAAAATGAAAAAGACCCCTCACAGGTAAATATAAATAAATAAATATGTTTATTCAGGTAAAGTACATACATACAAGTGAATTTTACATAAATTGATCGATTTATAGATAGAGCTAGTATATACAATGCCTAAAGCCACTATTACGCAATGCGTTTCGGGCAGGACAAACATTAATATCTAAAACTTAATACTAATTGAGTATAAAGAATAAAATGTATTGAGAACAAATACAAATAAAGATAAAAAAGGGGGGGAACATGACTGAAAAAGCAGCACAAATACAATAGGTCGACAAACAGCGTTGATTAAAAAAATAACAGACATGGGTGGACAATAGAGGGGTAAGGTAGGTTACAGGGAATTTATTAGGTAGAGTTTCGTTTTTATCTTAAACTGGTTAAAAGAGGTACAGTCTTTAACATGGTTGGGAAGGTCATTCCACATTCTGGGTCCCTTGATCTGTAGAGCATTTCTAGTTTGATTTAAGTCGTACTCTTGGAATATCAAAACTGTATTTATCTCTGGTGTGGTGCTCATGGGTTCTGTTACAACCTTCAATGAAGCTTTTGAGGTCAGGATTGGCATTACAGTTCAGTGTTTTATATATGTATAATACACATGAGAGGATGTGCAGTAACTTAATATCTAACATATTCAGAGATTTAAGTAGGGGTACCGAGTGATGTCTGGGGCCAGAGTTGGATATTGTCCTAATAGCAACTTTGTGTTGAGTAATTAGAGGACGTAAATGATTTTGGGTAGTAGAACCCCAAGCACAACTACCATAGTTGAGGTATGGATAGATGAGGGAGTATTAGAGAGTAACCAGGGCAGGGAGAGGTACATAATATCTGATCTTAGAAAGAATGCCAACAGTTTTTGAAACTTTTTTTGATATATTTAGAATGTGTCTCTGGAAATTCAGCTTGTGATCAATGAGAACGCTAAGGAATTTTCCATCTAATTTGTTACAAAGGTTTTTAAAGGTCACTGACCAAACAAATAGATAAGTGTGACCATTTGAGTAAACAAACTCCAATTGATTATGTTCAACTAGAAGGCTACTATCAAGCTGCAGTAAATAAATTTGAGCAAGTAAGAAGCCAAATAAAGAAATATGTAAATATACTTAATAATACTAGTATAGATGATACAGATTTAGAGGCTATCATAGAAGAACAGGCAGATTTTGAGGATATCACTCAAGTCAAGTTACAGTCCTTTGTCACTGTTATAACCCATTGCAAGGCAAGAAAAAACATTACAACAATAATTTCACTTAAACCCAACACAACCTGAAATCAAACTACCTTCAAATAGTTTACCGACATTCTCTGGAACGTTATTGAAAGTTGGATAACTTCTGAAAAATTTGTTGACTCAGTGGACGCAATTCTAAAACCACCAAATTTACACTTACAGGATCAACTAAAGAGAGAAACTTGAAAGGTGGTATGCAATTTTAACATTATCAAATGGGTACATATGCAGTGGGTCCCTACAAACCAACAGTTACTGTGTCACTCAAGATGGTGACCTCCACAGATGCTGTAGGTTGGACGACGTGTTTGTTCTGTACTAAAGAACATTCTATATACAACTGCACTACTTATCCTGATCATGCTACTCGTGTAAAGCATGGAGTTGAATAAATGCACCAGGTGTCAAAGGTCACATAACCCCAATACATGTCCATCCCAAATGCACACTTGTAATAGGTGCAATAAGGGTCAAACCATGCAGCACTATGTCGGGACATAAGACCAAAGTTTCCCAAACCAAGGTGGAGGAAGCAACTACCACTACAGTACGGGTCTGTAAAGTACGTCTAGATATCACAAGAGGGTTATTGTGTCCTATCAACAAAGTCAGATTATAACTCAGCTTTGCCCAACTGTTCATTAAAAAAACAAAAGGTCCAAGGTCACCACTAGAGGGTTATTTGACCAAGGATCCCAAAAGACATTTGTCACAATTGACTGGACTTATAAAAGTTCATTTGACTGGACTTACAAACAATACCTGGACTCAATTGTAAACAGGGGCAATCAGTACTGGGGTCAGGTTTACCATACAAGCTGAACATCCCCAGCTACCCGTAAACCATATCATGGCACAAAACTTCTGTGACCGTCCACAATTAACTCTGCGGATGTGCGAAACAGACGGCCACGACGTTCAAAATTAAAACAATTTGTTAAAACTCAATTTGTTTCCGATCATTGTGGGACCGCGGGATAACGGAACCCTCAGTCTCTAAAATTGTCTTAAACGAAAATTTTTAGATTAGAA
>WNGS01005790.1:15521-35552 GCA_020271785.1 Procambarus virginalis
TATGACTGACAACATTGGCTCTTATACCTGCATTTGGGTGAGGTGATGTTATACAATACGGGGTACAGAATAGTGGGGTACAAAACAATGGGTAGATAGAAGTTGGGTAAAGATAGAACTGCAGAAGGCCTATTGGCACATATTCTTGATGTTTCTATATTGGAGCGGAGTCTTGAAGTGGGTAGAATATAGTTGTGCGTTAATTGGCTGTTGATTGCTGGTGTTGACTTCTTGATGTGTAGGCCTCGCAGATGTCAAGCGCCTGCTGTCGCTGTATCTATCAATGATTTCTGTGTGTGTTTGCTAAGATTTCTCTGGTGATGGTTTGGTTGTGGGAAGAGATTATATGTTCCTTAATGGAGCCTGTTGCTTATGCATCGTTAAACGCCTGAAAGAGATGTTGTTGTCTTGCCTATATACTGAGTTTTTTGAGGCTTACAGTCCACAAGAGGGCATTTGAAGACATAGACGACGTTTGTCTTTTTAGAGCGTTCTGCTCCGTGTCTGGAGAGTTCTCATGAGTAGGCTGGCCGTTTTCTGGTTTTATAGTAAATCGTCAATTGATCTTCTGATTTTGTCTGTAGGGATAACATTTCTATTAACAATATCTTTCAGGACCCTTTCTTCCGTTTTATGAGCTGTGGAAAAGAAGTTCCTGTAAAATAGTCTAATAGGGGGGTATAGGTGTTGTATTAGTTGTCTCTTCAGAGGTTGCATGGCGTTTCACTTTCCTTCTTATGATGTCTTCAATGAAACCATTGGAGAAGACGTTGTTGACTAGGACCTGCTGACTAGGACCATATATATATATATATATATATTATATATATATATATATATATATATATATATATATATATGTATTTATATATTTATATATTATATATATATATATATATATATATATATATATATATATATTTATATATTATATATTTATATATATATATATATATATATATTATATATATATATATATATATATATATATATATATATATATATACACACGTGTGAACGCGATGTAGTTGTCTAGAGGCCGGGCAGATGAGGGGCAAGAGTACATACACTCACGACAACAGGCAGAGGACTTGACGCTAGGCTCTGTAAGGCTCCGACTGGAAAATTGGCCCTTTTGATATGTGTTGTTGAGGGAGTGTTTGGGTGCCCTGGTGATAGATGCCTGTAACCGCACGAGGATACAGCGAGGCTCTGTACCGCTACATGCCGACCCGACCATGGTACACGGGGGTGGGTTTACAGGACCTGCCGAGGCGCGGCTACCATCCATTAGCTGCTGAACCTTTCTGGAGCCTGCAGCCTGTTTCTTCAGTCTGTCATCATTAATAATGTTCTTAAATTCCGCTCAAGAGTGTCTGTAGATTTACCGGAGAAGTAAACCACATTTTGGATTGATGTGTCGTGGGGCATACACTAGCATAGCGCCCCTTAGCGACCACATCACATCCTCGGTAACTTTCTAGTGCCTCAAAATAAAATAATAAACTTTTAACAACTTTCCAAGTCAACATCCCAGGCAAACATTGCAATGATATCATGTTAGCGTTGATGCCAGCCAGTACCTCCGTGCAATATTCCCCATGTTATCATAGTTTTTCCTTGTCAGTATATTATGATAACATTTAATAATAATCATAATAATATTCTTGGTCCATGAATCATTAAGTTGAGTGTGGGTGACTAGGCAGACCCCGTGACCCGACCTGACCCCACTTGACCTCTCTCTTACAGATGAGTGCGACGCTGACAGCGGCCTGGTTACCCGGATGATGGGCGGCTCTGGCATGACGCCCACCAGCCTCCTGCAGGGGTCACCGCCCACGCCCGCCCTCAACACCACCTCGCGTATGGACGCCGTCAGCACCTCGCGCATGGACGCCGTCAACAGCAGCGGGGGCCAGTGCGCGTCCCTCAACCAACCCTATGCCGGTGACGTGTGTACCTACGGCCCCATGTACGGACACTACGGCTACGCCGGCGTCAAGGCGCGCGCCTCGCCCTACGCCCGGACCTCGCCCGTCTACCCTCCGCCCTACCCGGCGCCTCCCCAGCTTAACTCACAGCTTTACCGCCAGCCGCCCACCTACCACGACTATTCCTCCAGATAGATACTAGGACATCCCAGCCGTCATCCCCACTAGGTGTGGTGGTGGTGTGGCGCGAGTGTGGTGGTGTGGCGCGAGTGGGGTGGTGTGGCGCGCGTGGGGTGGTGTGGCGCGCGTGGGGTGGTGTGGCGCGCGTGGGGTGGTGTGGCGCTAGTGTGGCGACGTGAGTTTTTAACAGAGTCGACCTCTCTAGAGGTTTAGAAAAAGAAGAGTGCCTTAATATTGACATTCCCTGACCATCGAGCGTGATAGGAAAGGTCAGTTACTTCAGTTGGAACGTTTGTGGTTAGGTAAAACAGTTGTATTTTTTTACGGAGTGTGTGAAATAGTGAGGCTGGGTTGGACATATAGTGATCTCAGGTCACAACGTGGCGAACTGTGTTGACCTTCAGCGAAGTGTAGTGACCGTTCCTGGTCACTAATGACCGGCAGAGATTTGGGAATTGTGACGAATTTCAGTGTTCATTGATGCTCTTTGGTAAATTTGTGTTGGCCTTGAACCACCTCATTCAATGTGCTGTGCTCTTCGGGGGGCACTTGGTGTGACCTTGGTGGGACCTTGGTGGGACTTTGTGGGACCTTTGTAACACATTTGTGGGACATTTGGATAATTGTATCAACCTGTAAACTAATAATGTTTGCTATGATGCTCTTGTGAAGAAAGAGCAAGGTCGCTGGCGCTATTGTAGTGACATGTTATCTAATCTTGAGAGGATTTCGGGGCTTAGTGTCTCCCGCGACCCGGTCCTCGACCAGGCCTTCTTTTTGTCACACACCCCCAGGAAGCAGCCCGTAGCAGCTGTCTAATTCCCAGGTACCTATTTACTGCTATGTAACAGGAGCGTTGCTGACATGTTGCTGACGTGTTGCTGACTTGTTGGTACCTCTGGTGACATGTTATCACGTCCGGTACCTATGTGGCATCCGCAAGTCAGCCCAGGTCCAGTCCTCCGACAGGTCCCACGCCCTAGGCCCCTGGCCCCTGGCCTCCACCACAGGTCCCACGCCCAAGCCCCCTGCCCCTGGCCTCCACCACAGGTCCCACGCCCAAGCCCCCTGCCCCTGGCCTCCACCACAGGTCCCACGCCCCAAGACCCCTGCCCCTAGCCTCCACCACAGGTCCCACGCCCAAGACCCCTGCCCCCTGGCCTCCACCACAGGTCCCACGCCCAAGACCCCTGCCCCCTGGCCTCCACCACAGAGGTCCCACCACAGGTGTCTCTTAGATAACCTTCTAAAGTGCCTTATATGTCCATTTACACGTCGTAGTGTATTTTGGAGTATATATACATTAAATATATATTTTTGCTGACTGCTGAATATAAGTGTACTTAAATTGTGTCTTATTGTACTTAACAAGACGGTGGCTAGGTTTCTTATTGGCCAGAGCTAATGCGGTTGTTTTTTATGTTGAAGAAATCAAGTTATTGTCCGCCCTGAACTATGAGAAGTGTTAGGTATTGTCTGGTATATTACAGATGTTCAATACAGTGGCGATGGACGGTTTTGTGTGTGTGTGTGTGTGTGTGTGTGTGTGTGTGTGTGTGTGTGTGTGTGTGTGTGTGTGTGTGTGTGTGTGTGTGTGTGTGTGTACTGTTGTTCAGTTTATATGTTTGCCGTTGCACTGTGTATATCAACTGTTGTACATCATACATCATCCACGGCACATTGTATATGTACACCTACAGAATGTAGACTGAAGTACACTGTATGGCAACCAGTGAAGGGTATATGTGTGTACAGCTGTATGAATGTCATGGTATAACGTGAGTGTTTGACCTACTGTATTACCCAATGTTTGTTCAAATTATCATTATTAATTTTATTGTTATTACCAATTATTATCAATATTATTATTATTATTATTATTATTATTATTATTATTATTATTATTATTATTATTATTATTATTATTATTATTATTATTACTGTTGTTCTCATTATTTTATTTTCATTAGTATTCAATATATTAATACATCGTAATTGATGGCATCAATTAATACATCGTAATTACGTCACCAATTGACGTAATTGATGAAACACCTCCGTCACAACAAGGTGTTGTTTTTGTTCCCGTGAAGATGAGAGCGTCGAGTGGCTCTGTGTGTTTGTGAGTGCAAAACTGTACTTGTAATATATTGTGTTTATATATTACGCACGGTTATATATTATTCACGGTACAAAAACAGTGTTTTTGTACCGTGAGCTTTAAATTGGAGCCATATTTTTGATAGGAAGTTCCCTGTTGGATTCTTAATCATACTGTTGATAGGAAGTTCCCTAATGGACTGGAGCCATACTGTTGATAGGAAGTTCCCTATTGGACTGGAGCCATATTGTTGATAGGAAGTTACCTATTGGACTGGAGCCATATTGTTGATAGGAAGTTACCTATTGGACTTGAGCCATATTGTTGATAGGAAGTTACCTATTGGACTTGAGCCATATTGTTGATAGGAAGTTACCTATTGGACTAGAGCCATATTGTTGATAGGAAGTTACCTATTGGATTGGAGCCATATTGTTGATAGGAAGTTCTCTGTTGGATTTGTAATCATACTATTGATAGGAAGTTCCCTTTTGGACTGGAGTTATACTGTTGATAGAAAGTTAGTTCCCTGTTGAACTGGAGCCATACTGTTCATAGGAAGTTCCCTGTTGAACTGGAGCCATACTGTTCATAGGAAGTTCCCTGTTGAACTGGAGCCATACTGTTCATAGGAAGTTCCCTGTTGAACTGGAGCCATACTGTTCATAGGAAGTTCCCTGTTGAACTCCATCATGCTGTTAACAGGGAGTTCACCGGCATAACCAAAACACATGGGGTATACCTCCAGAGGCTTTTGTAAACACTTGTCTGTGTGTACGGTGGAGAGGGTATGGCTCTAGTCACACAGCATCTCAAGTGTGTATGGAGAAGAGTGTGTGGCCTGGGACACACACACTCAAGAGTGTGTAGCCTGGGACACACACACTCAAGTATGTGTGGTGGCCCGAGTGCCGTCTTCCAATACTGTACATATCGCGCAGGCTGTACATATATAATTATTTATACAAATATCTTACCATAAAGGCCAAAATAAAATTTTCAAGCATCATGCATGACTGTTTTTCTCCTCGGGTGGAGTCATACACGAATCCTGGCATATACATATATTATTCACCCCTGATCACAATGAGCCATTCAACCAGGAAGCAAAAATAATATTCTGGATAACAAGATCCTAAACAAAATAAAAATGTAATGGATGACAATTCATTGATGATATACTTGTAAAAGGCATTTTTTCTAGGGTGTAAGAGTGGTTAACACCAGCCTGTACTCATTACACCAGTCTGTACTCATTACATCAGTCTGTACTCATTACAACAGTCTGTACTCATTACAACAGTCTGTACTCATTACAACAGT
Source organism: Procambarus virginalis (assembly GCA_020271785.1). Classification (NCBI taxonomy): domain Eukaryota; kingdom Metazoa; phylum Arthropoda; class Malacostraca; order Decapoda; family Cambaridae; genus Procambarus; species Procambarus virginalis. The sequence goes on from WNGS01005790.1 coordinate 21,060, forward strand.
CTGTACTCATTACATCAGTCTGTACTCATTACACCAGTCTGAACTCATTACACCAGTCTGTACTCATTACATCAGTCTGTACTCATTACACCAGTCTGTACTCATTACATCAGTCTGTACTCATTACATCAGTCTGTACTCATTACACCAGCCTGTACTCATTACATCAGCCTGTACTCATTACATCAGCCTGTACTCATTACACCAGCCTGTACTCATTACATCAGCCTGTACTCATTACATCAGTCTGTACTCATTACACCAGACTGTACTCATTACATCAGCCTGTACTCATTACACCAGACTGTACTCATTACATCAGTCTGTACTCATTACACCAGCCTGTACTCATTACACCAGACTGTACTCATTACATCAGCCTGTACTCATTACATCAGCCTGTACTCATTACACCAGTCTGTACTCATTACACCAGCCTGTACTCATTACACCAGCCTGTACTCATTACACCAGACTGTACTCATTACATCAGTCTGTACTCATTACACCAGTCTGTACTCATTACACCAGACTGTACTCATTACATCAGTCTGTACTCATTACACCAGTCTGTACTCATTACACCAGACTGTACTCATTACATCAGTCTGTACTCATTACACCAGTCTGTACTCATTACACCAGACTGTACTCATTACATCAGTCTGTACTCATTACATCAGTCTGTACTCATTACACCAGCCTGTACTCATTACACCAGCCTGTACTCATTACACCAGACTGTACTCATTACATCAGTCTGTACTCATTACACCAGTCTGTACTCATTACACCAGTCTGTACTCATTACACCAGCCTGTACTCATTACACCAGACTGTACTCATTACACCAGACTGTACTCATTACACCAGTCTGTACTCATTACATCAGTCTGTACTCATTACACCAGTCTGTACTCATTACACCAGACTGTACTCATTACACCAGACTGTACTCATTACATCAGCCTGTACTCATTACATCAGCCTGTACTCATTACATCAGCCTGTACTCATTACACCAGTCTGTACTCATTACACCAGACTGTACTCATTACACCAGACTGTACTCATTACACAAGTCTGTACTTATTACACCAGTCTGTACTCATTACATCAGACTGTACTCATTACATCAGTCTGTACTTATTACACCAGACTGTACTCATTACACCAGCCTGTACTCATTACATCAGACTGTACTCATTACATCAGTCTGTACTCATTACATCAGACTGTACTCATTACACCAGACTGTACTTATTACACCAGACTACTCATTACACCAGACTGTACTCATTACACAAGTCTGTACTTATTACACCAGTCTGTACTCATTACACCAGACTGTACTCATTGGTGGTGTACCACCACCGCTACCATCACCACCACCACAGCCACGACCACTACCACCACCCACCCCACCACACCACCACCACCACCGCCTCCACCATCTGCCAGACACAGCGTGCTATACATGTTGAGGGAGGCCGCTGGGCTACTTTGTTATCTGCTAAGAAAGATATAAAATAAAGCACTCGCAACAGGAGAACTCTCAGAAATCTGCTAAAAGTCCATAATTCAAGAGGACGTACAGGAATCAGCAAGTTTTCTGCTTCCTGTGCAGCAAACTTATAGTTTGTAAGGTTGTGTAGAGTAAGATCTGTATCCCAGACGGACACCAGATGTACCCACAGGTCCCTTTTAATCCCGGAATAGAGTCCTCACCTCACATTAAGAAAACAAATAAGTGAATCTGTACGATGGCACAACATGGTTGGCAACCCCAATCATTATGGACGAAGAGGAGGTGGCCGCGGGAGAGAATCAGTAATAGCGAGAATCCGTCTTGGATACAAATATCCATGGAGATTCCGAATGGAAACAACAGTTGAGCAGCTGAGTTGCAGAATCTGTGATGAGAGTAACGGACACCGCCGTGACCACTATCTACGTGAATGTGAACACCTCAGAGACATTAGACATATGTGTAGAATAATAAACCTCACATTGTTTGAGTTAGGAAAACACTATTTGCCAAATATTGATACTGTCCTTAAAAGATTCTCCCATTTTGTACCCGCAAGATAACATACGATTTTAAGGGTTGATGAATGTTAATCTTCTTGTTTGATAAGCTGTTCACTTGAGAAAGTTAAGTAAGTCCCAGCTGTGGCTGGGTACAAGTGACAGGATGAACAACCCAGCGGTTTTTTTTCCTATTGGCCTTACAACGATGCCGAAGATATTCAATTTCTTGAGGGAATTTCAACTAGCTGTCTGTTATGACCCCCAAGGTATTGAAAAGATGTGACCCACTCAATTTCATGTCCTTGTATTGCGAGTCTGATGTCTTGAGTTCTCATTTTAACGGTCATTGCTTCGGTTTTATTGTTGTTTATTTTCACTGCTGTGTTCCGCTTCCCTGCTGATGATGTCTAGGCATTTTTGTGCATGGTTCCAGGCGCCTTTGGCATTGATGATGACCACAAAGTCGTCTGTATAGTTAAGCAGTTTGGTTTTTGGTACCTTTAATTGAGTTTCATGAATTGTTCCATGAGACCAGTTGAAGAGGAAGGCGCTTAGTATTTCTCCCTGCGGAGTCCCATTTTCCAGCCTCTTTGAGTATGATGTTTTTCCTTGGAATCATGCTTTGGCATGATTCCAAGCAGGCTTCCTTTGGCAAAGGCAAGAGCGTGTCCTTTGATTTCCTTATCCACAAGGCAGCATAGTGTAGCTGGAGCACTGGCTAACTCGAAGGCTTTTTCAAGGTCTAGATAAATAAGGATTCCAGGTTTGTCATTGATTTGATCCAGGAGGAAGGTAAGGCATTCTGTGGTTCCAACACCTTTTCTGTAAGCAAACATATTTTGGTTTACTGGATTGGCTTTCCATTCAATTCGATTAAGCGTCATTCTTTCTGCAGTTTTGGCCAACAGCTTGTTAATGAGATAGGCCTTGGATTTCCTAGGTCTTTGGGTTTTGGAATGGGAACTATAATTGCACTGTTCCAAGTGAGTGGTCGAGTTCTTGTCACCCATATTCTGTTGATGAGATTCAAGAAGGCTTCTTCACCCTTTTCTCCTAGCTTGGCCAGCATGTTGTAAGTGATTTATCTTCACCTGGAGCTGTGTTTTTAGTTTTCTTTGTAGCACTTCTGAGTTCTTTCAGATTGAAAGGTTGGTCTTGTTCGTCAGGTAAGGCTAAAGCATCGTCTATTTTTTCCATCTTGCTGCTTGAAGTCTTTGTTGGTAAGTCAGAGTTGCTTGAGGAAGTTGGGTGGAGCTGTCTCTTGAAGCAAATAGATTTGCTAGCCTTTCTGCTTCTTGCCCTGGATGAACATGGTGCGGCTGAGCAGGAGACGATTTTCCTTTGGCCTTGTTGATCTGCCTCCAGATGTCGCCCAAGGATGTATGCTAATTTAGCTTGGCACACCACTTGAGCCATTTTTCTTCTCTGATTTTTGCTGTTTCTTCATGCACATGATCTCGGACAGTTCTAAGAAGTCATAGATTAGCTTCGGTTCTATCTCTTCTGAAATTCTTTCGTGCACAATTTAGTCTGTTATGTAGTTCTTTGATCCTATCACAGTAATACCAATGGTCCTTATGTTGCTGGGTAATTGTTTTCCTCTTGGGGATGGCGTGATTTGCTCCTCTATGTATTGCATTTACTAAATCTTTTTCCATTTCTTCGGTGTTGTCAGGAGGAGTGTAGTTTTGGTGCTAAGTTTCGAGAGCTTCCTGAAACTTCGTCCAATCTGCTTTGATAAAGTCCCATCCGGGCTCGGGAGCTGGAGGTCTGGGAGGTAGTGCTATATTAATAACTGTTCTTGTAGCATAGTGGTCACTAGTCAGTGCATAGCCAACTGACCAGTGACACAACTCATAAATACTGGTGGAGACAGCTTCCGCCCCCCCCCCACCAATATGGGTTGGTTCTGTCGAGATAAGCAGACTGACTTCAGGCACTTCACCCAAAAGGTGTTCAATATGTCTTCCGTTGGCATCGGTTCTTGGTGAATCAAGTAACAGTTCACTATGAGCGTTGAAGTCACCCGAGATTATAGTAGGTGTGGTGACTGCTATTTCAAGGAATGCAGAGAAATCCATATCGTGTTCTCTATGGCTCCTGTATACATTGAAGATGGACAGCATTGAGTTCCTCATAGTGAGATTAACTTCCATAATTTCGACGTTCTCACCACAGTTAGGTAGGTCTGTGATTGCTGTGGCATTGATATGATTTCTTACTAGTATTGATGTGCGTCTTGTACCACCTTGTGCAATTAGGCAGTGGAAACCTTGATATCCTGGGATATTGATTCTTCTTTCAGTCCTGGTAAGTGTTTCTTGAAGTAAAACAATATTAGTGTTGTCTTTAAGAAGCACTGATTTGAGTGTTTGTGCTTTGTTTTTGAATCCTTGAATATTCCATTGCATAATCTTGAGATTGTCCATTATTCTGTTAGAGTTGAATCCATTGAGTCCATGGTGGTTTGTAATGTGCTGATTTCGCCGACGGCTTGTGTCTTCTTGGCTGGAGACACTTTGTAAGTGACTGCCACTGGGTGCTGAAACAATTTAGTTTCGCCACCTTCTTTGGCTTCTACTTTGTCAACCTTTCGAGGTGGGGCTTGTAGAAGTGTGGAAGAAATAAGTTCAGTAGATAGTTTTTTGAACTTTGTTAACATTTTCTTCTTCGACTGTATGTTGGTCTGTTCCAGTGCTTGGAATGCTTTGTCAGGCATCTTGCGGAAGGTCTCTGTCAGTGAGGCAATAACCATTGGAACAGTAGCTATTTCGGTAAGTAGTTATCCTGATATAAGCTTGTGGGGTGTCCACAGGATTACCTCATCAAGCTCTATCCAACTAAATCTGATATCCCTAACCACTTGGGCTGGACGTTAGAGCGACGGTCTCGCTTTATGCAGGTCGGCGTTCAATCCCCGACCGTCCAAGTGGTTGGACACCATTCCATTTCCCCCGTCCCATTCCGAATCCTTATCCGGACCCCTTCCCAGTGCTTTATAGTCGTAATGGCTTGACGCTTTCCCCTGATAATTCCCTCCCTCTCCTCCCGAACTCAAGGTATGTTTACTACACAGAAATATCACTTTTATGCCCAATTAATGTCCCGTCTGTCCCTCCTGGTGGCTGGAGAGGTCCGTCGTAACTCCACCGTCGTCAAAGCAACGAGTCTCACCTGGTAATTCTCCACCGATAAAACAGCTGCACATACCACTCTCGGTATATACATTTAAAATATTCTCAGGGATGGGGCGTATTTACCACCTCGCTCTCTGGCCTTTAGCTCCGGCCCCCACCTCACTCGTGGTTCCTCGTATTCTCCAGTGATGTGAGGTACATCGTTCAGGCCAGCCCTCACTAGTGGCCTGAGGCTCAGCTCTCTGGCCCTCAAACTGCTATACTGATTGGGGCTCTGATTACACGCCCCGATCACCCGGGGCTCTAACTATTGGCCCCCTCCTCTCAATATGCTTATACCAACACTGCAAGGGATGAGTCTTCCTGAAACCTTCCACCCCCCCACCCCCCACCCCCCCGGGGGCATTCACCACTATCATCGTCGCTCACTCGACGGAGGTGGTCGTCTGGGACACTCGACGGGAGGTGGTCGTCTGGGACACTCGACGGGTGGTGGTCGTCTGGGACACTCGACGGGAGGTGGTCGTCTGGGACACTCGACGGGTGGTGGTCGTCTGGGACACTCGACGGGAGGTGGTCGTCTGGGACACTCGACGGGTGGTGGTCGTCTGGGACACTCGACGGGTGGTGGTCGTCTGGGACACTCGACGGGAGGTGGTCGTCTGGGACACTCGACGGGTGGTGGTCGTCTGGGACACTCGACGGGTGGTGGTCGTCTGGGACACTCGACGGGAGGTGGTCGTCTGGGACACTCGACGGGAGGTGGTCGTCTGGGACACTCGACGGGTGGTGGTCGTCTGGGACACTCGACGGGAGGTGGTCGTCTGGGACACTCGACGGGAGGTGGTCGTCTGGGACACTCGACGGGTGGTGGTCGTCTGGGACACTCGACGGGTGGTGGTCGTCTGGGACACTCGACGGGTGGTGGTCGTCTGGGACACTCGACGGGTGGTGGTCGTCTGGGACACTCGACGGGTGGTGGTCGTCTGGGACACTCGACGGGTGGTGGTCGTCTGGGACACTCGACGGGTGGTGGTCGTCTGGGGCACTCGACGGGAGGTGGTCGTCTGGGACACTCGACGGGAGGTGGTCGTCTGGGACACTCGACGGGAGGTGGTCGTCTGGGACACTCGACGGGAGGTGGTCGTCTGGGACACTCGACGGGTGGTGGTCGTCTGGGACACTCGACGGGTGGTGGTCGTCTGGGACACTCGACGGAAGGTGGTCGTCTGGGACACTCGACGGGTGGTGGTCGTCTGGGACACTCGACGGAAGGTGGTCGTCTGGGACACTCGACGGAAGGTGGTCGTCTGGGACACTACCGTCGATCCTCACTGGTTCATTCAAAATTCCTTGAAAACGCTACTGGTCCTCACTTTCAGTACCTGTCGACCATACCGTCAGTGTATCTGTGTACTGGTCCTCACTTTCAGTACCTGTCGACCATACCGTCAGTGTATCTGTGTACTGGTCCTCACTTTCAGTACCTGTCGACCATACCGTCAGTGTATCTGTGTACTGGTCCTACCTTTCAGTACCTGTCGACCATACCGTCAGTGTATCTGTGTACTGGTACTCACTTTCAGTACCTGTCGACCATACCGTCAGTGTATCTGTGTACTGGTCCTCACTTTCAGTACCTGTCGACCATACCGTCAGTGTATCTGTGTACTGGTCCTCACTTTCAGTACCTGTCGACCATACCGTCAGTGTATCTGTGTACTGGTCCTCACTTTCAGTACCTGTCGACCATACCGTCAGTGTATCTGTGTACTGGTCCTCACTTCAGTACCTGTCGACCATACCGTCAGTGTATCTGTGTACTGGTACTCACTTTCAGTACCTGTCGACCATACCGTCAGTGTATCTGTGTACTGGTCCTCACTTTCAGTACCTGTCGACCATACCGTCAGTGTATCTGTGTACTGGTCCTCACTTTCAGTACCTGTCGACCATACCGTCAGTGTATCTGTGTACTGGTCCTCACTTTCAGTACCTGTCGACCATACCGTCAGTGTATCTGTGTACTGGTCCTCACTTTCAGTACCTGTCGACCATACCGTCAGTGTATCTGTGTACTGGTCCTCACTTTCAGTACCTGTCGACCATACCGTCAGTGTATCTGTGTACTGGTCCTCACTTTCAGTACCTGTCGACCATACCGTCAGTGTATCTGTGTACTGGTCCTCACTTTCAGTACCTGTCGACCATACCGTCAGTGTATCTGTGTACTGGTCCTCACTTTCAGTACCTGTCGACCATACCGTCAGTGTATCTGTGTACTGGTCCTCACTTTCAGTACCTGTCGACCATACCGTCAGTGTATCTGTGTACTGGTCCTCACTTTCAGTACCTGTCGACCATACCGTCAGTGTATCTGTGTACTGGTCCTCACTTTCAGTACCTGTCGACCATACCGTCAGTGTATCTGTGTACTGGTCCTCACTTTCAGTACCTGTCGACCATACCGTCAGTGTATCTGTGTACTGGTCCTCACTTTCAGTACCTGTCGACCATACCGTCAGTGTATCTGTGTACTGGTCCTCACTTTCAGTACCTGTCGACCATACCGTCAGTGTATCTGTGTACTGGTCCTCACTTTCAGTACCTGTCGACCATACCGTCAGTGTATCTGTGTACTTACCTAATTGTACTTACCTTATTGTGCTTGCAGGGGTTGAGTTTTGGCTCTTTGGTCCCGCCTCTCAACCGTCAATCAACAGGTGTACAGGTTCCTGAGCCTATTGGGCTCTATCATATCTACACTTGAAACTGTGTATGGAGTCAGCCTCCACCACATCACTTCCTAATGCATTCCATTTGTCAACCACTCTGACACTAACAAAGTTCTTTCTAATATCTCTGTGGCTCATTTGGTCACTCAGTTTCCACCTGTGTCCCCTAGTGTGTGTGTCCCTTGTGTTAAATAGCCTGTAACCCCTATCAGTTCCCTTGAGAATCTTGAATATGGTGATCATATCCCCCCTAACTCTTCTGTCTTCCAGCGAGGTGAAGTACTAGTCTGGTGACAAACCTTTGAACCTTTTCCAGTTTAGTCTTATCCTTGACTAGATATGGACTCCATGCTGGGGCTGCATACTCCAGGATTGGTCTGACATATGTGGTATACAAAGTTCTGAATGAGTCCTTACACAAGTTTCTGAACGCCGTTCTTATGTTGGCTAGCCTGGCATACGCCGCTGATGTTATCCTCTTGATATGGGCTGCAGGGGACAGGTCCGGCGTGATATCAACCTCCCAAGTCTTTTTCTCTCTCTGACTCTTGAAGAATTTTTTCTCCCAGATGATACCTTGTATCTGGCCTCCTGCTCCCTACACCAATCTTCATCACATTACATTTGCTTTGGTTAAACTCTAACAACTATTTGTTCGACCATTCCTTCAGCTTATCTAGGTCTTCTTGAAGCCTCAAGCTGTCCTCCTTTGTCTTAATCCTTCTCATAATTTTGGCATCATCAGTAAACATTGAGAGAAATGAGTCTATACCCTCCGAGAGATCATTTACATATATCACAAACAGGATAGGACCGAGTACAGAGCCTTGTGGGACACCACTGGTGACTTCAAGCCAGTCTGAGGTCTCACCTCTCACCGTAACTCTCTGTTTCCTATTGCTAAGGTACTCCCTTATCCACTGGAGCACCTTACCAGCTACACCTGCCTGTCTCTCCAGCTTATGTACCAGCCTCTTATGTGATACTGTGTCAAAGGCTTTCAGACAATCCAAGAAAATGCAGTCCTTTCAGCCTTCTCTTTCTTGCTTAATCTTTGTCACCTGGTCGTAGAATTCTATTAAGCCCGTCAGGCAAGATTTACCCTCCCTGAACCCATGTTGGCGATTTGTCACGAAGTCTCTTCTCTCCAGATGTGCTACCAGGTTTTTTCTCACGATCTTCTCCATCACCTTGCATGGTATACAAGTCAAGGACACTGGCCTGTAGTTCAGTGCCTCTTGCCTGTCGCCCTTTTTGTATATTGGGACCACATTCGCCGTCTTCCATATTTCTGGTAGGTCTCCTGTCTCCAGTGACTTACTATACACTATGGAGAGTGGCAAGCAAAGTGCCTCTGCACACTCATTCTCATTCCCCATGGTGAGATCCCATCTGGACCAACAGCTTTTCTAACATCCAGATCCAGCAGGTGTCTCTTGACCTCATCTCTCGTAATTTCGAACCCTTCCAAGGCCGCCTGGTTTACTTCCCCCTCTCCTAGCACAGTGACTTCACCTTGTTCTATTGTGAAGACCTCCTGGAACCTCTTGTTGAGTCCTTCACACACTTCTTTGTCATTCACTGTATACCTGTCCTTGCCTGTTCTAAGTTTCATTACCTGTTCTTACACTCTTGTTTTCCTTCTGATGTGACTGTGGAGTAGCTTTAGTTCGGTCTTGGCTTTGTTTGATATATCATTTTCATAATTTTTCTCTGCTTCTTTTCTCACCCTAACATACTCATTCCTGGTTCTCTGGTATCTCTCTCTCTCTGCTTTCTGGTGTTCTGTTGTTCCGGAAGTTCCTCCACGCCTTTTTGTTCAGTTCCTTTGCTTCCATATTATACCCTATTATATCCATATTATATCCATATTATTCTATCCCTATTATATCATGGATTCTTCTTTTTCTTCTCGGATTTTTCCTTTTGGGCCGGGATAAACCTGTTTACTGTCTCCTGACACTTTTGGGTGACATAGTCCATCATATCTTGTATAGACTTAGCTCTGAGGTCTGTGTCCCAAGGTATTTCCCTTAGAAAACTTCTCATCTCCTCATAATTCCCCTTTCGGTATGCCAGCCTTTTGTTTCCAAGTTCTTTTTTTGGGGAGATAATTCCTAGCTCTACCAGGTTCTCAAAGATCAATACACTGTGATCACTCATTCCCAAGGGTGCTTCTATCTTAACTTCCCTTATATCCAACTCATTTAGGGTAAATAATCAGATCGAGCATGGCTGGTTCATCTTCTCCTCTCATTCTTGTTGGTTCCTTGATGTGCTAGTTTAAAAAGTTTCTTGTTGCCACGTCCAGCAGCTTCGCTCTCCATGTTTCTGGTCCTCCATGTGGGTCTCTGTTCTCCCAATCTATCTTCCCGTGGTTGAAGTCTCCCATGATTAGTAGTCCAGATCCATTCCTGCTAGCAACAGAAGCTGCTCTCTCTATTATGTCAATGGTGGCCATGTTGCTTTTATCATATTCCTGTCTGGGTCTTCTGTCATTTGGTGGTGGATTATATATGACTACGACTATAATTTTTTGTCCTCCAGTTGTTATGGTACCTGCTATGTAGTCACTAAACCCTTCACAGCCCTTGTGTGTGTGTGTTTGTGTGTGTGTACTCACCTAACTGTACTCACCAAATTGTGATTGCGGGGGTTTAGCTTTCTCTCTTTGGTCCCGCCCCTCAACTATCAATCAACTGGTGTACAGATTCCTGAGCCTACTGGGCTCTATCATATCTACATTTGAAACTGTGTATGGAGTCAGCCTCCTCACCATATCACTGCCTAGCGCATTCCATTTATGAACTACTCTGACACTGAAAAAATTCTTTTTAACGTCTCTGTGGCTCATCTGGGTACTAAGTTTCCACCTGTGTCCCCTTGTTCGTGTCCCACCCGTGCTGAAGAGTTTGTCTTTGTCCATCAATTCCCCTGAGAATTTTGTAGGTGGTTATCATGTCTCCCGTTACTCTTCTGTTTTCCAGGGACGTGAGGATCAGCTCCTTTAGCCTTTCCTCGTAGCTCATACCTCTCAGTTCCGGGACAAGCCTGGTGGCATACCGCTGAATCATCTGTGTGTGTATGTGTGTGTGAGTGTGTGTAATTACCTAAATGACAAATGTTACTAATATGCTTGCTTGCCTTGACAAGTTCTAGATAAAATAATGTGTGTGTGAGTGTGTGTGTGTGTGTGTGTGTGAGTGTGAGTGTGTGTGTGAGTGTGAGTGTTTGTGAGTGTGTGTGTGTGTGAGTGTGTGTGAGTGTGTGTGTGTGTGGCTCCTGCGTCTGTCTGCTGACTAATGGTAGCACACACTGGGCGATTGGCGTGTCGTTCGAGTCTCTCCACTTTGTTGTACCTCCGTCTTGTGCCCAAGGTGAAACCTCGTACCACAGTAACACCCTCTTGTTCCCCAGCTCTGCAACCACTTGGGCTGGACGGTAGAGCGACAGTGTCCCTTCATCCAGGTCGGCGTTCAATCCCCGACCTTCCAAGTGGTTGGGCACCATTCCTTCCCCCGTCCCATCCCAAATCCTTATCCTGATCCCTTCCAAGTGCTATAAAGTCGTAATGGCTTGACGCTTTCTCCCGATAATTCCCTTCTTACTGGGTTCCTGGCTCCTGAAGCAACGTCGTCCTCTTGACAACGATGACCGCCTTAGTAGGTCAATCACATGGTGGCCGATAATTGCCACGCCCTTAGCATTCTTTTGCATCAATCCAGACGAATCTGCTTGCAGATGAGGTCAGCTCCTGGGCACAGTCATGTTGGGTCACAATCGTGACTGTTCTTGAGTCGGTCCTGCTCACAAACTTCGAATTGGTGAGATCTACCCAACAATGACTGGTCGAGAGAAAGAGAACGTGCTCCTCCTCTGGATCTCTTGCGCGAAGTGACCTGAGCCGTCTCGGCTCACCAAAGTCTTCAAGGTGTGACATCACCGTCTTGCACGGCGCTGATTGGTCCACTCCGGTTGCGCTTTCACATCTTGAATTCGTAAGAACTCTCACGATTTCCTCATTAACGCTATGCAAATATTAATTTATACCTTATCTACGTATTGTCGTCTACTTAACACAAACAGGCATGACCAAATACACACAAATATGGGTGGCGAAGGATGGGAACAACTCTTCCCTGAAGGCAGTCTCGGCCAGGCTTGCTTATAAGCCTGACAAATGTTACTAATATGCTTGCTTGCCTTGACAAGTTCTAGATAAAATAATGGAGTCCTGAGAGAGCATAAACTTTGAAGAGACAACACAGAATTACAGGAGGGGGGGGGGAGGGAGGAGAAATGAGAGTCATGCATTACAAACTTGATAGAGTTTTATGACAAAATTACAAAAAAACGGCAGGAGAAAGATTTTAATCTTGAACTGACAAGGATCATTACAAAAATTAACATATGTACTAGTATGTGTACTAGCATGTAAGGTGGAAAGACACAAGGGAGCACATATGTACTGGGTCCTGTAGCACAGTGGTCTACATCCTCAGCACATAATCGAGGGAACGAGTTTCTACGTTCTCTAGACAGGACAAAAAAATAAATAAATAAATAAATAAATATAAATATGTTTATTCAGGAAAGGTACATACATAAAGTGATTTTACATAAGTGGATCGATTTATAGATAGAGCTAGTACATACAATGCCTAAAGCCACTATTACGCAATGCGTTTCGGGCAAGAAACGCATTGCGTTTGGCTATACTGGCTATAGCACGTTTGGCTATACACGCTTCCTTTCGCCTAATGCGACTGTTCACTTAGCAGCAATTAGATACCCCTGGAGTTAGGCAACTGTTGTAAGATGCGTGCTGGGGGAGGGGCAGGAGCTGGCGTTGATGGACCCCCGATAAGCTAAAATACAGACTTCCTGTCCCGGACAACAGCAATTACTAATATATTCCTCAGTGTATTAAGACGGCCGAGACGAACGGTCACCAATAGTAGACTAACTCCATGAGGTGCTCGTGTACAGTGTACACGACGTGCTCTGTACACTATACTAGACGTGTCATGCACACTGTGCAAAACGTGACCATAAACATCGAATCAGATATACCATGTACATTGTACTAGACGTGCAGCTGTACACTATACAAGACAGACCTGTGTACACTGTACAAGACCGAGCTGTACTCACCTAGTTGTCCTTGCGGGGTTAATGAGCTCTGGCTCTTTGGTCCCGCCTCTCAATTGCCAATCAACTGGTGTACAGATTCCCGAGCCTACTGGGCTCTATCATATCTACACTTGAAACTGTGTATGGAGTCAGCCTCCACCACATCACTTCCTAGTGCATTCCATTTACTAACTACTCAGACACTGAAAAGGTTCTCTCTAACATCCCTGTGGCTCATTTGAGTACTCAGCTTCCACCTGTGTTCCCTTGTTTGCTTGTTAAACAATTTATCTTAATCTACCCTGTCGATTCCTCTTAGAATTTTGTAGGTAGTGATTATTTCTCCCCGAGTTCTCCTGTCTTCCAGCGACGTGAGGTGCATTTCACGCAACCTTTCCTCGTATCTCATGCCTCTTAGTTCTGGGACTAGCCTAGTGGCATACATATGAACTTTTTCCAGCTTCGTCTTGTGCTTAACAAGGTACGGGCTCCATGCTGGGGCCGCATACTCCAGGATTGGTCTTACAAATGTGGTAGACAAAGTTCTGAACGATTCCTTACACAGTTTCCTGAAGGCTGTTCTCGCCAGCCAGCCAGCCAGCCTCGCGAATGCGGCAGATGTAATTCTTTTTTATGTGGACTTCAGGAGACAGGTTTGGTGTGATATCAACTCGTAGATCTTTCTCTCTTTCCGTTTCATGAAGTACTTCATCTCCCATTTTGTATCCTGTGTCTGGCCTCCTGTTTCCACCGCCTAGTTTCATTACCTTACATTTACTCGGGTTGAACTTTAGTGGCCATTTATTGGACCATTCATTCAGTTTGTCTAGGTCATCTTGTAGCCTCATACTATCTTCCTCCGCCTTAATTTTTGCATCATCAGCAAACAATGAAAGGAACGAGTCTATACCTTCTGGGAGATCATTTACATATGAAGATTTACATTTAGATCCCTGTGGGACTCCACCGGTGACGCCTCCCCAATCTGAGACCTCGCGCCTCATAGTGTGTTCATTCTACAAGACGTGCCGTTCAGCACAATAAATATCTCTCACGATTTAAGGCGGCTGTCTCGCCGGTACATTTATACAGTAGGAAATGCGTGAGGGAGATGGAAGTTACGAGGAGAAGAAAAAGAAACAGAGAGTTCACAAAAGAAACAGAGAGTAAAGAAAGAGAAGGGGAGGTAGAGGTGGAGAGGAGGGGAGGGGAAGGAGAGAAAGGAGCCCCGGGGTGGGTGGGGGTGGGGGTAGGGTGAGAGAGAGCGTTAGAGCGTGTGGGGAGCCTAATGACACCATAGTTTTTTCACCGCTCATTAATTATTTATGTCTAGTCTGTCACACCTTGCCTCCCACTCTCCACACATCCCCTGCCCCCTCCCCACACACCCCCCACTCCGCTTCTGCTCTCTGCCTCCCCCCCCCCCAAAAAAAAAAAACAAGCACTCCACCCCTACA
>WNGS01005794.1:33741-52173 GCA_020271785.1 Procambarus virginalis
TAATCCCATTCTCGCCTCACCAGATATCAAGAAGCCTTTCATCCTCCATGTCGACGCCAGTGGTACCGGCATCGAAAGTGTCTTAATGCAACAGCGAGGCGAGGAGGTTCTACCTGTCAGCTACTACAGTTGCAAGTTGAAGCCTCATCAGAAGAACTACAGTACTATAGAGAAGGAACTCCTGTCCATCGTCCTGAGCTTACAACACTTTGCACCATATCTGCACGGTGCTAGGTCCACTACCATCTATTCGGACCACAACCCTCTGAGATTTTTACATCAAGCCCAATTTAATAACCAACGTCTGCTGCGATGGGCTTTATATCTTCAAGGCTTCAACTTAAAGATCTGCTACATCAAGGGGCCTGATAACATCATCGCTGATGCCCTCTCCAGAGTGCATGAGGTAGAGGCAGCTCCACCTCCCACTCTACCTCCAGTGGACGTGATTCACCCGAAACGGCAGGCTTCGGGGGAGAGTTGTGACGATAATCTCTTATCAGAGATTTAGCCTGCTATTTCTGCGAATCACTCCTGTCCTCATCAACATACAAGATACGTTTTGTAGTGGCTAAACGTATTATAAGCTCGCCACACGTACCAACAACTCCCTCCTTCCCCCCACTCCAGCACCTGGTCGACGCGCCGAACCCTTCAACTGCATAACTAGCGACTGCGGCCATCCAGCTTCCTCATTTGCCGCCAACCAACACTCCACTCCGGCTCCCCGCCAATCACAAGACCTCACCAGTTATTGTTGGAGTCCCTTGCGTTTCTGCCAGCCAGAATATTGTGTGCTCGCAAGCTGTGAACTCCTAAGTGACTCACCTTGTGTGGTCAAATAGAGGTTTATAGTTAGTGCATATATTCCAGCATTCATATTTTACTTACTTTTGTATGTCAATTCTCCTGACCATTAACGTAATCTATTTTCATGTTTATATTGTTTATTATTTTTACCAGTAAGCCAAGATTTTGTATTTGTTTCAATTTGTGTTTTTTTATTGTTATTAAAATCAAATTTTTATTATTGTCTTTCGTCTTTCCGACCTTACCACAGATTACCAAATCACGCAGTCATTCTTTTTTTTCTCTTTTTTTTTCCTTTTCTTTTTTTATATATTAATATGTGGCCCAGCACTGACACCTGCTAGTTGGAAGACTGCCGACCACCATTTCCAACTCGTTACCGTCACAATATATATATATATATATATATATATATATATTATATATATATATATATATATATATATATATATATATATATATATACATATATAATACAAAAAAATGTCAAATTTACGTACTTATTATTACATTACAAATATCCAAGGTTTTGAAGACACGTTTCTTCTTGCGCCCAACGAGTGAATACTGAGACCAGACCCCATAGGTCCCTATCCTCTTCATCATTCGTCTCACTGTGTCTCCACAGTTTGCACCGCCCATTAAAGACAGCATCTGGACCTGTTAAAATAATGCATAAGCTGTAAGGTAATAGAGAATAATATATATCTTTCAATCTCAACATTAGATTTTCTAATTTCCAACTGTAATAAATAAATACGATTTAACTATTTTCCTTCTTAACTATTACAAAAATCCACTAATTTGAGTAACTTTTGCTTTTGTTCTACTGGTACCTTAAACTAATAAAAACAAAATTGGTACCACTGAACAATCAATTCTGTGCCCCCCCACTCCTTCATCCCCCAAAAAACTAATCAAAAGACATGTACAAGGCTAAAAAAAAATAAGCAACACTTACCATACTCTTTTTATATTCAATGTTACTTTTCAGCACGTGTGAAAGACTTTCTACCTCCTCAACAGTTTCAAGTGGGGATGGAAGAATGTCTTCCAGGATTGGTATATCTTCGTGTGTTTTGACCATACGGGTTTCTGTCATTTTGACAATATTCAGGATATCCCCTGATAAAAGTGTCAATTTTGACAGTTCCTTCATTACGTAATCCATTTTTTCTGTTACTGCAAAAGAAAAAAAAAGAAAAAGGCTTATTTATTTATTTATTTATTTATATACAAGAAGGTACATTGGGTTTGTGAGAATACATTGAATAGGACAGTATTACAATCTTGTAAAGCCACTAGTACGCGCAGCGTTTCGGGCAGGTCCTTAATCTAACAGATAATTTTAAGTAGGTAAGTTCTATCAGAATTGATAAATGATAACAAGTACATTGCAAGAGAAAAATGAGATGAGAGAGCTTTGTAAGTATATTAAAGTACATTGTTATATTAAAGCTCTGATTGATTACATTGACAGCTTGATGGGTAATTTAAAAGATTAATAGACACCATATAGCAGATTGACAGCACATATAAGACAGCAAAGATCACTATGGTAAAGATTTTCAGATTGGGTACATAAAGATTGGGAGACTGGGTAGCAATAGATACATATAAACAAGATTAATAAACACCATACAGCAGATTGACAGCACATATAAGAAGACAGCAATGATCACAATGGTGAAGATGTTCAAATTGGGAAACAAAGGTTGGGAGATTGGGTAGCAATAGATACAGTGAAATTTTAAGGCAAAAGGTGAAAAACTATGAAGATGAAATTAGGTACTTTTTAGTATTATTTATCATTTATTGATGATACTACCATCATCTACTTAGTTGCTTTACAAGAATGTAAAACTTCAAGTCTTTGCTCTCCCCCAATGTACTTTCTTGTATAAATAAAAAAAATAAGAAAAAACACATAATAAATCGGTACTTACTAGATTTTTCGAAAGGAGAGCTGGCCACCAAATAATCATTCACATTTTCATCTCTATTACGTAGCAAAGAAGCAGGTCTACGGAAGCCTTTCCTGTTGAGATCGAAGCCTAGATCACTGGTTGTTTCTGAAATGATATGAAATTATAAGTATTAAATTTAAAAACCAAATAATAAATATGATATTGCCCAATTACTGATATTTACCCAATAGTTTTAAATAGATAAAACTACAAATAGTAATTATTGAATTATTATATTAGCTTATAGCTTTTCTGAATGCATTAAAAAATTTTGTTTCAGACAATGAAGCAACAGCAAGAAAGGTATCAACTGTGTTCATCACCCTAAAGGCTGCTAAAAATATATATTACATTAAAATATCCATGCACAAGTATATGTTACTATCTGTGTATGTAAATGTTTCTCCAGTTACATAAAGCTTACCAGTTCTGTCTTGTCTCGGAGTTTGAGGGGAAGGTTTTGTACTGGGCCTGAACACCGAGGTGCTCATAGTCCTACATGATTTTGTCATGGGTGGAAGCGTATTAGCATTGTATAGAAAATATTTACCAAATAGTTTTAAATACATAAAACTACAAATAGTAATTATTGAATTATTACATTAGCTTATAGCTTTTCTGAATGCATTAAAAAATTTTGTTTCAGATAATGAAGCAACAGCAAGAAAGGTATCAACTGTGTTCATCACCCTAAAGGCTGCTAAAAATATATATTACATTAAAATATCCATGCACAAGTATATGTTACTATCTGTGTATGTAAATGTTTCTCCAGTTACATAAAGCTTACCAGTTCTGTCTTGTCTCGGAGTTTGAGGGGAAGGTTTTGTACTGGGCCTGAACACCGAGGTGCTCATAGTCCTACATGATTCTGTCGGGGTGGAAGCGTATTAGCATTGTATAGAAAATATTTACCAAATAGTTTTAAATACATAAAACTACAAATACTAATTATTGAATTATTACATTAGCTTAAAGCTTTTCTTAATGCATTAAAACAATTTGTTTATTTTATTTTTATTTTATTTTATTTCATTTTATTTATTTTGTTATTTTTTAAATTAAATTTCAGATAAATTCAAAGTTGCAGCATTTACCATGTAGATTATTCACAAAAAGCTTCAGTGTTTCAGGTTGGAAGGTTGATAAATTAACTCTCCCAGCCCCTTAAATAAGTTCCTTTGTTGAAAGTTAAAAAGAAAAACATCATACAAAAAGAAATAAAATGTTTTGAATTAAATTAAATTACCTGATTCCTGTATCATATTATTTTGATGTTCATCTAGAGTCAGCTTACACTCGGCAGTCTTTTGGGGCATGGAAACAGTTACTTTTCTTGGTGGTGAATCTTCACTGTCTGAAACAAAAACGTTTAATGCATTCAGAAAAGCAATTAACATATATCTATATATATTTATTAATATATTACCTAGCAAAATATGTTACCTAGTAAATAAGAGTATTTGTTCCATTAAGCCAATCATGTTTCGTTTTTTTAACAATTATTTTGAATAACTCTAATATAAATATAATATTTTTTTATTTATTTTTCCAATGTAAATTTGATAGAAAAATGCGACTCGAGTTACGATAGTGTCGGTAAAATTTTTTTCTTTTTGAACATAATGCCATGGGTCCAAAGAAAATCAGTGGTAAGGTTCAACGTTCAGTATAAAATGCATTTGAAAGTTTTTTTTTTAAGGTGTGGAACGGATTAATTCAATTCCCCTTATTTCTTATGGAAAAAATCGCTTCGACTTACGGGCTGTCTCTTGGAACAGATTACCATCATAAATCGAGGCCCCACTGTATTTCATATATATATATATATATATATATATATATATATATATATATATATATATATATATATATATATATATATATATATATATATATATATATATATATATATATCAACATATATCATATACACATATATTTTAAAAACTAATCTTTTAATTTTGCAAATAAACAATATATATATATTGACTTACATCAGATGTACTAAACATCCATGTGATATGGATGATTGACAATTCTCCTGCTTCATCTTCCACAACGATGTATTTATTTTCACATTCAGCCATCTACAAATTCAAACTGATTAGGGACATTTTCTGCAGCACATTATCAGTGTCTAAGAAAATAAGCAGTCACTAATTTTATAAAGTAGTATTAAAAAACAATGTTAACCTTAATTCTAATATGTTATGATGGTGAACAATACTTTTTACTAAAGTTAAAAGTTTGCAATGTAAGCAAAGAGTATTCCTACAGCTTGCACAAGATTCAAAAACATAATCACAAGAAACTTACTAGTCATAAATCATGTAGTATTGACAGGAAGATATAAGTACCTTCTGTTTTCTTGATTAACATTCCTCTTGTTGATGTGTTAATGCTAGATACTTTTTTTAAAAAGTCCTTACGTGGATTAACATTGAAGGCCCAAATATTCTTGAATCACAAGGACTAGTAAATATTGGGCTTTGAAAAGGATATACCCTAACAATAAAGTAATTTTCTTCACTTCTTCGGCTGTGTACAGTCCTTAACACTTCACAGCAATTATATCCAGGTAACGAATATACATTGTTAGGGAATTTATGAGAAATTTTATTCTCTTCAGATGGTTTATAAATCATGGTATTTTCAGCCTCCTTTATTCTTTTTGTAATTTGGACAATTGGATTTTTACTTGATCTGACCATCTTTTTCAGCTGATGCAAATAATTTTCAAATGGAAAAGCTGAACAACTGTCAAGAGTACCATGTTCCTCAGCATCTGCTGTTAGGTGAATCAAACTGTGAACATTGTAGACTAGAAAATCTTTCCCATACAGATCACCACACCTTGATACAAAATTCAGCAAAAGGTCATGAGCATATTTGCCGTATTTTAAAGACATACATGTGGGTGAAACCAGAAAACTTATACCAACACTGAGAGTAAGGAAATGATCATACATCTCTTGGGGTAGAATACCTTTCAATACAAGCTTGCCTGTGTAGAGAAGAAACTGTCTGTATTCAGTTGCCTTCCATCTGTCAATTTCTTCCAAACCTCGTGGTTTACGTGCAAAAATATTGGGCACAAAATCTTTTATGCTCACCAATCTAGCACTAATTTCAGAAATCTGGCGGCTACATAATTTAAATGTGTTTTTCCGTATCCAGGTGACAAGAAGTCGCTTCATAACACCAAGGCACACCTGGTGCATATAGTCAATGGGAAACGCTGCAATTAAGTCTATGTTCAAGTCACAGAATGGTGATTTACCATGATGATGTTGCGAGTTAGATTGATTACGGAAGCGTGTGTCTGTTCTAATGGTTAAATTTGTTACTTCTGGATATGTCATTTTCCCCATCCAAGTACCTTTCTGTTCACATTTGTCACAGCCATAATAACCTGAAAACAGTTTTATGGTCTTCACCATAGCCTTAGCAGGTGCATCACAAATTACACATTGTAATTTTATGTTGATAATTCTGTTACCATACTGAATCCCATGCAACAAAAGGTCATCCATATCAGATATAAAATCATATAAGAAATTTAAATCACTTGGCTTAGAACGTCCATACAAGAGGACTACTGGAAAGACTTTCAAAGGTTTAATATTCATTACTGCACAGAGAACTGGCCACAAAGCATCATTTTTGCTTCTAAATATAGGAAGGCCATCAATGTTACATGACAATAATAATTGTCTTAGTCCTTTTACAGTTGCTTTTGGATATCTACTTATGTTTTTTAACAGTTCCTCTTTTAACCCAAAGTAAACATATTTCATTCCAGATTTTTGCTCAGTTTCTATGTACCTTTCAGAACTGATTAGTGTCCGAGCTGTTTTTGGTAAATAGTCAATTCCCATTTGCCTCAAAATTTTTAATAATTCATCAACAGCATTGTGTGTAACACCATTCTTGTTTACCCACTGAATTAATAAATTCTGTGGGTAAACATGATTATCATGGTCATCATTCTCCTCCTCACTTTGAGAATTAGATAATACATCATGCATATCAGTAAGATTCATGTGTAGATCATCAATTTCAGAGCCTAATCCATACTCTTGATTTGACTCGGCTTCAAAAGAACTAATGTCATTGTCTGATGACTCAATCTCTGAACTTGATGCTGCCTCAGTAAGATTAATGGGTTCACTAGTGTGCACAGCTGTATTTGGATGCATTTTGTGTATACGTTTTAGCCTTCTTGATACTTGCATCCATCTGTTGTTGTATTGGAGTCGCTTTTTTCGCTTATACTCATACATTGTTAAAGAGTGTCAAATTTCTACATTAGACTACCATATTAGCTATATTATTGTTAATAATGTATTGACAGATGCAATATGTATTAAAATTCTAAAAATAAGTCATGCATAATATACAATTTGTGGGAAACTGTCTGCTGAGAAAAGCTGGTGTGGGGGTTGTCACAAGAGTGAGTTATAATCAAAGCTGGTGCATATAACATCCTTGTCAAGCACATGCAAAAGTGAACACTTCCAGATTTGGAGACATGCAGAAATGCAACATGTAGAAATAGAGGCATGCCAAAACAAAGACATGCCAAAACAAAGACATGCATAAATTCAAATTCTTATGTAAATAATATCTAGTGATTATTATATAAATTATTCCATCAGTACTAGATCAAATATTCACAAAAAAAGAAGATATATTTGATATTCAATACCATCCTCCCTTTGCAAAGAGTAATCATGTCCTGTTGGACATTAATTATATGTTAAGATATAATCTAAAAGAAAATAGGGACATTGAAATGGTTGTTAAACTCTATTTCAATAAAGGACACTATAAGGAACCTCGAAGGAGTACCCTTTATTACAAGTGTAAGTGAAAGTATTGGAAAAAATAATTAAAGCTAAATGTGAAGAACACCTGGAGACAAATGATATATCAGACTGGCAGTACTGTCTTCGATCTGGAAGGTCCAGAGTAATGAATTTACTCAGTTTCAATGATCAAGCCACAGAGATCTATAAAGAATTCTGATCAAGAAAGAGATGTAGAGGTGGTTATAGATGGAAAACTATTACCTTAGGATCATATTAAGAACTTTGTGCAAGGGGCCTATGCTACACTTGCTTACATTTACAATTGCTTTTAAATACATAGGTCAAATACTAAAGAAATTGTTTAAAACTTTTGTTAGACCAAAGCTGGAATATGCAGCGGTTGTATGCTGCCCATATCTAAAGAATCACATCAACAAGCTGGAAAAGGTATAGACATGCCACTAAATGGCTCCCAGGTTAGAGGCATAAAATGCCAAAACTAGATGGTAGAATAAAAAGAAGATATTGTAAAAGGTAACCAAACAAAGATGCCGCAGAAATATTAGAAAATTAACTTTCTCAAGTAGCGTGGTAGACACGGTTGGAACAAGTTAGATGAGAGGGTGGTGGAGGCCAAAACCATAAGTAGTTTCAAAGCATTATATGACAGTGCTGGGATAGGATACCACAAGCGTAGCCACAAATAATAGAATTTGGCGGTTCATATCAGTAGTGTAAAAGGAGACAGATGGAGAATTGATTTTCAGAAACGGTTGGGCACTTCCACAGTTCCACGCCGACTTGACTCCCGGGGGCCGATGTGAGCAAAACCAATTTTTGGGGGTGGTGGGATGGTTTGGTTAGGGCACAGTCAGCGCGCACCTGGCTGGCTGGCTGGGGTGGGTTGGTGGTCTGTTCCCCCTAGGGGTCCCCACAGCCCACCCAGGGCGTACCTGGACAAACTTGTGCCCTATCCTAACCTGTTTTAGTATGCAATTTGTCTCGTACATTTATTGCGAGAATTGGGCATCAAGAAGGGGGCCCCTACTTATGAGAGGTACAGAAAAAGAATGTTCAATAGATTCAAACCAAAAAATACACTGGTGAAAGGCATATAAAACGTTTTTAGAGTACTTTGCAGTCTCCGTGGTGTAGTGGTAAGACACTCGCCTGGCATTCCGCGAGCGCTATGTCATGGGTTCGTATCCTGGCCGGGGAGGATTTACTGGGCGCAAATCCTTAACTGTAGCCTCTGTTTAACGCAACAGTAAAATGTGTACTTGGATGAAAAAACAATTCTTCGCGGTGGGGATCGTATTCCAGGGACCTGCCCGAAACGCTATGCGTACTAGTGGCTGTACAAGAATGTAACTTTAATAGCGCTAGTACATGTATGCGTGTGTTTTTATGTAAATACAATATATCTGTTTTTTTTTTACATTCCTGCCGAGAAGTGTATCTGAAATAAAGTGTTTGTCTACACATTTGGTAAGGTTTCAATAATGAAGTGAAAAAATAAAATGAGAACAAGACTCGAGTTATATTTTGCAGACTCGAGTTATATTTGCACCAGTTACCGCAGATATATGTTCCATTTTCTCTAGATTCTGTTTCATAGAAAACATCTTCACAGGCGGGCCATCCCCATTTTCGTCGAGAGGTAACTAAGATAATTGACGGGATTCATTTTATTTCAGTATTATAGATTTCCCCCACCGGTAAATTAAAAACATTATTTTCATCATTAGTTTTTTTTTTATTTTATTTAACAAAAAAAAACTACAAACAATACATAACATTACAATACATTACAATACACATAACTACAATACACACAATTTAATTAAGCTTGCGTATGACGCCCGAGGGTAATAAAGCAGCTTCGTGCATGGTCGGCGTATCCAAGCCCGTGGTTGGAGTTGGCTCTACATAGTCAGGCTCATAGAATTTTCTCTGTCCACACTCAAAGATGTCCGAGACCTCATCATCAAATCCCTCCACCGGCTCGAACTGTGTTGTAAACATGTCAATCGTAGCCAGGCCTAACTCTTCCATGGCTAACGATTGATTTTCATTAAAGAGTTCCACCGCGGCGTTTAAGGTCTGCGAAGACAATATGTCCTCCGCGTTCAGCTCTCGTGTCTTAGGTGTCATGGGGGATACGCGACACACTGTCGCCAATTTCTGGGGGGTCTGCCGGACATCTTCGTCCTCACTCTCGCTAATGTGGGTAACTGCCTCCCGCGGGCGGGCTGTTGGCAGAAGCAGGTTGGGGCGTCTTGTTGGAGGTACATATCCCGAGGTAGATGGCCGGGGGGAAGCCTCACGGTTGCTCAACCTCTTATCATATGGGGTCGTCCTCTTGCGTCGGCCTCGCGTAGATAGCCTAGTCCGACAGGGCCCCGGTGCGGGCTGTTCCCAAGTTATTTTACACTCTTCCGCAGGGCGACTTGTTGGCTTTGCAATGTCCTTCATCAAAGGCGCTGTCGAAGCTTTCGTTAGAGCCAACTCTACACTCTTCGCCGCCTTCTTTGCTTTAGGCTCTGTTCTTGTTGTCGCTTTCTTTTTTAGAGCCATCTCTCCACTCTTTGCCGCCTTCTTAGCCTCTGTTGTTGTTGATACCGTTGTTGTTGTTGCTTTCTTTTTTAGAGCCATCTCTCCACTCTTCGCCGCCTTCTTTGCTTTGGCCTCGGTTGTTGTTGTAGCCGTTGTAGTTGTTGCTGTTCTTGCCGTTGTTGGGAATGGCCCTGGTCCCGCTGGGGTCTGCACAGCAGTCATTGCTACCGCCGGCGAATCCATAGAGCCAACAACAAGGCGGGCGGTAGGGCGAGGCTCAGGTCGGGGCATGGGCGCAGTCGGCTTGGGGTGCATAGTGGTCACGACGACATCTGGCAATTCCCCTGGCATCTTCGTAGTCTCAGGCGCAGTTGATGAAGTTTTGGGGGCTCGGCCCATCGGCTGAACATTGGCAACACCACTGCTCTTCAATATATCCGCTACATCATGGGGCGTTATCCCAGCGGGTAGGATGAGAGCAGTCCCAAAGTTGAAATTGATCCCGCCAGTAACCTCAATTTTTGAGCAGCCGTTCAACAATTCTGCAAATAAAAAAAAATCATTAATCAAAATGTTTATATTCACCAGCAAGAAACATAAACACACACACACACACACACACACACACACACACACACACACACACACACACACACACACACACACACCTTCTCACCTATATTAGAGTTATGTTAAAAAAAAAACAATAATAATAATAATAAAAAAAAAAAACTCACCACGGGCGTATTCCATTTTCAAAAACTTCGCTTGTAGGCTTCTAATGACGACCAGGACCCAGGGCGTCCGTCGGTGGGCAAGTTAACTCAATGGGCCTTGGGACTGGGGCTCATATATATGCCCCTAAAACCTCTACCTATCCCCCCCCCCCTCAGGCGAAGCTAGGTCACCTGCTCGCACAGGTTATTGCACGTCCCCTGGGAATCATCTCCCAGGCAAAATGTTGTTTGACAGAGCGGCATATTCAGGTTATCATACGTAAATTTCACAACCAAAGCGTCATTTTTGCTGTATTGTTCATATTTAAAATCCTGCGCAAATTTCCGAAGCGCTTTTCCCGCCCCTAGATGGGATAAATAGTAGGTGAAGTAAAGCGCATAGTTCCCGCAAAAATAAGTTTCCAACTGCTGTATTCTGTCATTGAATATGTGCAAATCATATTTTTCAAAGCTGTTCAATATAACTTTAAAATATTTCGAATACGTTTCAATTCTCGGGTTTCCAAAACTATCCAGAATGACAATTTCTGTCTTAGTCATTGCTTTGGCTATGCAAAATGTAACCCAATGACCCATTGTATCTGCAGATGAAGCGTCTAGTGTATTAATTATAAATACCACAGGATGGTCATAGATCTTTTTCAAAATTTTTCTTGCATCATTGGCGAGATAACATCCCAGATATTGCACCTCCCGACCCAACACCCCGTTCAGCGCTTCGTTAATTTCAAGACAATTCATAGCTTTACGCTCTCGTATCACAGACTATTCGGCGTTCCGCATTAATTTTCAGGATGCCAGTGGTGCCGCCATAAAGCAAAATAACTTTATTTCCCACCACAGGTATTTTAAATTCTAGACTAATTCTCAGATTACCAGACACTTCCAGGGGCATTGCGTCCTTAATAGTTTCGGGCTGTAAATTGAAAGCCAGTATAGTACCACCGTTAACAAATGCGTCATAGGATAGCGTGTGGGCATTATCGAAACCTAAAGCTTGTAGCGTCGTATAATATAATTTTGCGCAGTTGTGTGGAAAAGCACAAGCAATATTAAATAAAGTAGTGCTATTCAGAGTTATAAATACACTCGTGAGCTGACAATTCTCAAAATATAACGGGTTCTGGGCATAGCCTCCTGACATTGCCTCCATATCTACGATAATCATGTATAAACGCTCAGGAACTACACTTCCCCAGGGCTGATCCATTGTAATTGTCCGCTGTCCCGTGCCCAGTATATAAGTCTTTAATAGGGTTTTGTTAAATGTATATGTTATCGGGCTGTTATTTTGTATCAATGCCTTATTAATGGCCGTTAAGCCGGCCGGGTATGGCATTATGCGATCTATCCACAACCTCGCCATCTTAATATGGTATTTAAAGTTAGCATTATCCTTTTCGCTATGAATAATCCATTTATCCGGGTTCAGTTCGAGGCGAATGCGCACATCCACATTATCAAGAACGTATTCGCTAATTGTAGTAACATCCGCCAATAATTTAAAGCATGTATGCACGCCCGTAGTTTTCATCTCAGTCATTTGCTGCTCCCTTTCATCAGTCATTGCAGCAAAATATTCGTCGGAAAATCTGCTTGGGTCATTACCTTTAAAGAAATGCGCCAGTTTCCGATATCTCTCAGCTTCGCACCCCGAAATAGTAGTCAGCAGCTTTATATAACTCCAGTATGAGAATAGAGAGTTAGTTTCGACTACAGTCTCATTGAAATACACTACTATAGATTTGAATAAAGTCTGTGATAGACCATTACTAATTGTTACGTTTTCTGCAACCCCTATCGCACTAGCCCCATCCTCGCCCGTTACTGCTAGCGATAGTTCCAAAGCCAATGACGACATATCTAGAAAGTGGCCATTCACGCCTTTAATGTTAAATTCAAGATACGTATCTCTAAATTTATTGCCCCCAGTATTTACTGGCAAAACATCAATAGTTTGACGCGAGGCTATAGTAGCCTCTACCATCCTAGCAGAGAACGGCTTAGGAAAGGCGTCAGTTATCGCAGCGGCATAATTCCCCAGTGGTACTTGTAGCCCCGCCATGCTATCTTGCCAATAGTTGTTTCGAGAGTGATTCAATCTTTAAGCAAACACGTCATTATATTTCCCTCCGTCGATTTTCCTGAACAAATTTCTTGTTTTGCTTTGTTTTTGTTTTGTTTTTGTCTTAATCTTTCTATTCCTTTTTTGTTTTTTCTTAACGACCCGCCCGCCTGCGATTTGCTTCCCAACATGTTTTAATGTTTCTAGGCCTCTATGTTTGAGCGACTGTTTCAATGTGCGCTCGCCGCTGTTTATGTCTTGCATGACATCCTGGCCCATACTCAATGCGGCGGGGGCCAAGGTTCTCATCAAGAAAGGCGCCGCTCGCTTCGCCAGTCCAGTTATGAAACTAAAAATCCCACCCCCTCGCACATGACGCCTAGTACTGTTAAAAATGCGGATGTCCCCTAAACCGCCCCCTCTCCCAGAAATGGGGGGCGTTAGGAGTATTAATAACTCCTCCACTGACGGCGGGGTAAAATCAACGCGCATGTTGCAACTAGATGCGAGGCAATGAAGATTGTAGGCTTCAACGCTCAATTATATAACTCCTAAAGCCGGCCTTATATGCAAAACTGCAATCGTGCAGCCTCGCGCATCGAAATAAACAGGATTGCCTTCTTGATCGGTCATTGTAATGCTCACACTGTCAACAATTGAAGTGTTCAGAGGTTTATATAACTTCTTATTGCCACCGCCGCTCCCATTTAAAGAGACAACGTCAAGTATATTGACCAACTGATCACCATAACTCGTAGGCATAATTTTGTCACAATAAATACACAAATTATCCATCATTCCTCTCGGCTGTGGTGGGTAGACACATAAATCAGTGTCCTTGCCGATCTCATATTTCATGCCCCTGATTAAATATATGACATAATCCTCGCCAGTCTCGGCGCCTATTACCTTCCCAATTGCACGCCCGAACGATAGCGAAATTTGGCAAACCATATTATATACCTCTTCACCCGGTCTTTGGAACTGCGGCATTATGGCGTCGCTGTATACGGCATTAAATTTATTGCGATTATAGCTCGAATCGTATTTTATATACGTCGTCCCGTATTTGGATACAGCTTTTTATAAGCTTTATCTATAAAGCTCAATTCCTTGTTTGACAATATATTGGCTATTTCATTGTTAATTGCATTATTAATTTCCTTTATGCTTCCTGCCAAAATGTTGTTTTTCAGTAAAAACTTCGAATGGGTGTGTTTAAAGCCCGTCATTTCTACATTGGTGCATATTAAACCAACCCTTACATAACTCTCCAGATCGTCTTTCATAATCACGTAATGAGATGTGGGAAGCAATAATTTCTGTAAACACATTTCATAGGCGCGCTTGGGATTCAAATTTAATTCCTTATACAAGCGATTTGAAAAAGCACTGGGAATGTTATCAGGATACAGATCTGCATTGGCGACGTTGGTGGCGTATATGATGTGCGTATCCATTCTGGCGACAGTACCAGGTCACGGGCGGGCACTGAATAAACGCTCAAATCACCGTAATTTGTTTTTAATAAGCCAACCATGAGGGCGCGACCCGGCCCCCACGACCGCCCACCTTGGCCCGCTTAGGGGGGAGGTCAGAGGTCAAGCCAGGCGCGCCCCGTCTCCTGTTAATTCCCTCATCGTTAACCTGTCTGCGAGCCGCGGCGTTTCTAAATAGGTCCTTCGGGATTGAAGCCACATTAAAAAATAATTTTGCTAGAGGTAGTTTAGTAGGGGCAAATAATGCATTGTGGACTGTCATCCCATATATAATATCATTAATTATATGCAAACCGGCCACAGGACTCATTATATTTCCATTAACGTCCCATTTGACGAGCCCGCTCTCGTCGAAATATTTTAAAAGTGCCCCTGCATATTCGTGATGTATCGCTTTTAATCTCAGATTTATCAGATGTGTTACAGTAGGATTAGATCTTTCGGGCTGGGCGTGCTCAGTCGTCTGTTGCTGGGGCGTCGGCATCTCTGGCACTGTCGGCAAAGGGGACGGCACTCGCTCGTCCATTATTTTCCTCGGGACTAAATAATACTCTCTCATTTTGTAAATAAACGTGACAACAGATTAACGGCAATGGGAAGGAGAATAGATAGGATATTACCACCCCGTTTGCTAGTTAATATTTTTTTTTTAATTTCCGCGGAAGGTTTTTTGCAAGCCACCACACGAATTAATGAACTATATTTTTTCAGTTTTTTTAAAACCTTGCTAGACACGGGCAATTTATTTCTTAAAAGATTTTTAAATATTTCTGATAGGCAATTTATGTGTGGCTTTTTGAATTTTTCAATTAATTTCTTTCTGCTAGAGTACTTAAGACCGGCTAATAGTCGTATCAGATCCCAGTATTTCTGAACTAAAGGCTCCTTCATAGTTTCAGTACGTCATCGGCATCGACCCATTGGTCGAATGATTGATCGTAACCCTCGTATCTGACTTTATATTGCAACTGACCGTCGACTTCTCTCTTCCTCAGAACCTTTTCAATGTTGAAGGTTGCAGGCAAATGGGTGAGGGTTAGTTCTTGTCTATAAAACCCGCCGTCAATATTGCCCCCGTTCAAATCTTTCAAATAGTATAAAGGGACCCTCTGGCTATTGTCCACTCGCGCGATTGTGAAGATTTCTCGCGTATTCTGCTGTTTGAAACCTTTTTTAAATTTGAAACACGATCAGATAAAGTAATGCGCACCGTTTCGCCAACCTTCAGCTGTGGAATGATGCGCTGCGATGTTTTGCCTGGGTTTTTATACATGAAGTTAAATAGATTGACAATCTCTCTTGGTTTTGTTAAAGCATGTACCTCTCTGGGGGTTCTGCCCCCCAACCCTCTGTGAGGCGAGACATTATATGTTTTTACAACGGCTGGCAGTGCCCCTATATATTTCAATGTGTTGTGTGCTGTCATATACTTGTAAAGCTTAGTTTTCAAAGTACGTATGAATCTTTCGGCTATGGACGCTTTTGTTTCCTGAGAAAATACACTATACAGCACAATATTCTTAGACGCCAACATCCTTTTCACATGCGCGTTGTAAAATTCGCCCCCATGATCTGAATTAATTTTCCGCACCCCGCGCGAGTGAGGCGTCTCTAGTATAGATTTTAGCGCCTTACACACGATGTTCGCGTCTTTACTAGTTAGCGGTACTACTTGGGCGAACCTGGAGTATATGTCCACACAAACAAGCAGATATTTGATGCCATTATTCGTCCTTGCCAACTTCCCCATTTCTGCTAGATCAATAGACACATAAACCCGCGGTTTAGGACTCAAAACTCGTCGACGCGCGAATTTTCTAGGTTGTAAATAATGCAGCGTATATGCATCTGAGGATTTTAAGTAATCTTTCACATCGTTCAGTGTTATGTCAGAATTAAGTAATTTGGCCGCTTTATATAATCTCTGCACGCCTCCAAATCCCCCAGTGGAAGTGGGATCATTATAAACTCGATCGAGTATTTGCCGTTTCTTGCTCACCATTGATAAACTATTTCAAATGGTTTCTCTTCAACAATATTCCCGCGCAAAGTTATGCTGGCGGGTGTGCTTGACCCCAGATCTACAAATAAATAACCATAGGGTTTAGCTATGACCTTTTTATATATTTCTAGAAATTTCTTTGAATCCTGTTTCCCAAATATTTGACGTCCCAAAGTCTCAATTTGAGAAAGATCTCTTGATTTGACTAAT
This sequence comes from Procambarus virginalis, assembly GCA_020271785.1. Classification (NCBI taxonomy): domain Eukaryota; kingdom Metazoa; phylum Arthropoda; class Malacostraca; order Decapoda; family Cambaridae; genus Procambarus; species Procambarus virginalis. Next base: position 50,402 of record WNGS01005794.1, read on the forward strand.
AAGAAATGCGAGGCATTTAAGCTTATATTTCTAGAATATTTTCCAGGGAAAAATATATTTTGCGTGATCAATATGGCAGAGATGTTATGATGACGCCCCCTGGTGAAAATATCAGAAACAATTTTTGAATTTGCGCTTTCGGTAAAGAGATCGTCGATTATTATCAGCATTGGGGAATTATCCATTTGCTCCTCCAAAGGATCAATAATGCTCGAATGAGCAATAATTTTTCTATTAATTTGTGGATTGTTCATCAACTCAGAATATCCCCCACCACATATAATTATTCGAGCGAATGTTTCATGGTACTTGTGCACGAGTTTGTTGCATAAAAATGATTTCCCCGCATTTGAATAACCCGCTATTATCATCCGACATGGTTCCCTGAAGATGTTAAGATGGGCCTGAGATATTATCTCGTCAGGTCTTTCCATGTTTGGGGCTGAGTCTTTACTGTTTAATATGTACACTGTGGAATGTTTATTTATATATATATATGGAAAAAGATCAGGGGGGGGGATACAAAAAAACATGTATTCCTTTCTTTATAGAAACATAAACATGATATATGCAAGCTTAGGCGCGGCAAAGAAAACACTAAAAATACATTATTTGTTTATTGAAAAAAAGAACATAATATATACATATTTACAAGCTTAAATCTATAGGTTTGCAAATAATAATAATAATAATAATAATAATAATAATAATAATAATAACACACACACACACACACACACACACACACACACACACACACACACTATGTGACAATGCAAACAGTTTTAATGCAGAGGAGCGAGTATATATATATATATATATATATATATATATATATATATATATATATATATATATATATATAATATATATATATATCTATTGTCGGGGTTTCACGGTGTTCTCGTTAGGGGAGGGTTAAAGCAACAATAGACCGGATCTCCTTTCCAAGTGGTTGCTCCAACAATAACCTTACTCACCGTCGTTCGGGGGGTCTTCCCTCAATCCTCTAGGCTCCACTGCTGGCCTCGGAGAGTATCCCAGTCGATCTCACAACCGGCCTTTAGATTATAAGATGAGTGAGAGCACAGATCGTTCCCTCAATCTGTGGCCCACCCCGACACCGAACTCTTATACAGCCTTCAAGGTCGCCAACTGGTTTTTTTAGATGCCAGTAACATTGCAGTGGTCAGGTGTAATTGTGGCAAGAGCCAAAATCCAGTAATATAGTATCAGGCAGGTCACTCTACTTTATATCATTACACGGTCACAAGATAAATGAAGGGGATGATATCAAACACCAAAGAGTTTTGGTATTTTACTTAAAAGACAACGAGAAATATATATGCATCAATGTATCAGGATTAATATATGACTGTTGCTCCATTCATAGCATAATATTCTAGAGCGCACCGATATGGTAACAACATCGGTACGTGTCACCTGTCAGACTCAGCTGACCGGGACCCTCGCGATCGTGGGAACAGACTAGTACTTGTTTTCTAATTGTCACGATCCCCGTTTATTTAACTTTTTTTCAAAAACACTATTCAACGTTCACAGGGTTTACTTATGATTTCACTGGCCTCACGATCAACATCTTATTCACAATACTCTCACAGTGACTTTTCACCGTACCAAAAGATTACTCTATTCTTAATAATATTTACTGTGAATGCACTCACTTGATCACTGAACTTTTCTTTAGATCTATTCTTTCTCTTAAAGAGATATCACTGACGATAACTCCACGTATATGATATTAGTCAGTG
>WNGS01005794.1:61806-84886 GCA_020271785.1 Procambarus virginalis
ACTTCCATTTATCAAGATGGGACTTTATATCCCAAGGGGTCGAAGGTTTTGCTGACTTGGGATAGAAGTTTCCTCAATGTTAGGTTGCTGGTATCTGGTTCCACCGATTTGATGGTCAACTGATTTGAGATTGTGTCTCATGCGACACCTAGTACCTTTGTCTTCTATGGTACTTTGTAGTCAGGAAATTCTGTTTCTATCAGTTGATTTAAACTGGTATTATGGAAAACTACGACTGGAAAGGCATATTTGCCCCCAACAACTCTCAATTGGCCTCGTGGTATATGTTCAGCAGTTTACTTTCACTGCTAGTTGTTCCTTGGAAATTGTCCACATACAGGTTGTTGCTAATTTCAGTTTTATTTGGGGTTATTAGACTTCTTCAAGTGCCTGTCTAAGGTTGCTTGAAGCAGAAATGGTGAAGAAGTAGCACTAAATAAAACTGATGCAAATCTTATGTGATTATTCACTGTTTGAATTGTTAAGATTCTTGATCCATAGGAACTTTGTGTAGTTATGGTCTTCTTCCTGGAGACCTACCCTAAGGAATGCTTACAGATGTCGGCCGTGTATGCATAAGTCTTAATGCGGAACTTTAACAGCACGTCGTACAGCCTTTGTGTCAGGCTTGGCCAAGTTTGAAGGCAATCATTCACTGAGGCACCATTTTGCCTGGTCTTGGCACTGTAGTTAAATACTATCCTTAGTGGGATAGTAGTTGAATTTTTCAGTACTGGATGGTGCAGCAAATAATGTCCTTTCTTTGAGTTATCATTGGTAACAACTATGATAAATTTGTTATCGAGTTGTTGGATTATACCATGGTACAATTTCAAGTTCTCAGGTTGTCTATTTAAGTGCATTACTTGTGACCTTAATTGGTTTTGTGCCATGCTGAGGATGATTTAGCTTCCATGATAACTTGACCCAGTATTGATTGTCCCTGTAGACAACTGAGACCAGGTATTGTTTGTAAGTACAGTTATCATCTGGGCTAGGTTGCTCAGGGACAATGCCTAGAATTGCTAGATCCCATATTTTATGTAAGGAGGGGATCAAGTAACTAACTATACTATGTTAACATGTTATGTGTTGGATTACAGAAAGTACTGTCAACATTACGTGCAAGAAGTGTACTGTCAACATTATGTGCAAGAACTGTACTGTCAACATTACGTGAAAGAACTGTGCTGTCAACATTATGTGCAAGAATTGAACATTTTGCTCACTGCTCAATAGTGAGCGGAGGTGCTAGATGGCCTTATTGTAGTTCGTCAAGAGCGGCAGGTTTGAAGCCGTCATAGACAGTCTTTGGTGGCGAGAAAATAATTTATGCCTGTACTGGCCTTGATGTTGTTTATTTGTGCTATGTTAGTGGTTTTGTAGAATGTAGAGACAGTCAAAGGTGACAATGTGTACCTCACCAGAATACAACATCCTCAGACAGTGCACCATTCTGGCAGACTGACTGAGCTGCTCCGTGTACTGTACTAGCCAATCACGGCAACATTGCAAGCCAATGCTTAGTGGGTGAATCTGAAGGCCAGGTAAAAAACCTGTCCTTGCCTCGTCTACGAAGCAAACACCGTACTGGTCCTCGAGGTTGCAACCCACAATAGTGTGGTTGACTCACACCATCACAAGGCTCCCCAGTGATCAGCATGTATGAAGAGGAAGAAGGTTTAGAAGAGGAGAGAGAGAGGGTGCGCCGACAGTCATGAAACATCCACAAAAGGTGATCTGCCAGCATCTAGAAACAAAGAATGAAACACAAAATATTGTAAATATTAGTTTCCCCTGAAAAACTGTATAGAAAACAACGACTACCGCCGACCATGAGGGTATGGGAGGACTAGCATGTAAAAATAATTAGTAATTGCTTCTTAATTACATGCAGTATTTAACCCGTAGCTACAATGCTATTAAAATTTAAAAAAATTCATAAACTTAAATCTTTCATACAGTTTTCAAATAACTTAAAATATTTTTTAATTTTATATACAAGCTTTAGTGTTTTTAAAAAATTTAAAATATTTTTATTCATATGTGAAACTTTCCCATTTATAATTACTATTTATTTTAATAATTAAAAATTTTGAGTGTAATAAATAACACGCAATTAGGCACTTGTGGATCAAGTTAGTTGCTCATCCCTCAGATAGTTGTGAGCTGAAGTATTGAGGCCAGGCTCTAACGTACGCTGATGAAGGGTGTATTTAGGGCCCAAGGGTCAACTTGCCTAAAACAGCACATAGGTTCAACTACTCATACTTTATCTCATCTCTGAGAGAGGTCAGTCTTGTCTTGATGATTTGGCAGTATTTACATTTTTTGCAGTGCTAGGTACATATTTATTTGATTTAAAAATTGGTTGTATCACAGTCTATTTCAACTGAAATAAAAAGTATGTTTTGTTTAAATTAATATTATTATTTTTAATTTCATGAAGTTTTTGGGAAAAAATAATATCTTACAAAATATTAACTTTCCCCATGTTTGGTTCTCAAAATTGTAAGTTCATTAGTAATATTTTTCATAGGTGTCGTAAATTTTAAAGCAAAAATTTGTGTACCTAAAAACTGACGCCTTTTGGTCAGTTTTAGGTAGAAAAAGACCCAGAAAGTCTTATAAAATCTCTGGCTCAGGTTCAAATCTGGGAAGGCAGAAGCATTAAAATTGCAAGACTTTCTCCAGTCTATCTTCCATCTGCCTCTTCTTGTTTCACTGAACATATTGTATAGATTCATGTTAGTACAGTATACCAGAGAGGTGAACTGTGTAACCCTTTTTTCATGCTATAAGTGATTTATCATAAATTTTTATGCCTCTAAAGTACTGAAAATGGCTATTAATCCCCACTAACTTTCCTTTTGTAACCAGGAGAGTCATATCTTGAAATTTACGATTTTTTCAGAACACTCCATACAAATTCATTGCTGAATAAACTTGTAGTAACTTTAAGAACGGCTCCATAATAGAAACAAGTACCTATTTCTTCTCCTGGTTCAATCAGTGCACGTCATAGAGGATTACAACAAAAGAATATCCTTGATATTCTGGTATCTTGATATCCCTTGGTCTTGAGCATCAAGACTTTGCTGGACGCAATAAAGGGTGATGCTGGGAGGTCGTTAGAGGCTTCGAAATACAGTAGTGGCCTTTCTGATGGAGTCTTTTATTTGTTTTTTACAAGTTACCCTTTCCATCTTTGCCTTTGGGAAAGCAAAGCCCGTCCTCCTTTGGTTTCACAACATCAAGAAACTTTCGTACAAAAGTGCCTTTATCGTAACCTACCAGAGAACCCAAAAGAGAGAACAGAAAAATATCTCAATTTCGCGAGCCGGTACCAATTTCTAGTACGACAATTTTTGGCCTTAGGTAGAGTATACGTCAAAATGCGGCATTCTGTTAGAAGGGCGAGTTGAGGAACAATTACCAACAGGCAGAACTAGCCAGAACAAACAGTTCTCTATGAGCAGGAACAGTGTAAAGTGGGAGCTGCGGTGAACTCGGAGATGCTCATGCCAGCCCTGCACAACAAATTGGAACTTTTGAAAAAAATTATCAAAGCTTCTGATAAAGAGTCGGTAGCCTTCAAGTTCCTTCAAGACTTTTTTCCCTAAGCTGTTCGAAGCAAAGATCAAAGTCAGTTTCTTTGTCGGATCACAGATAAAAATATTCTGGAGTACAAGAAATTTCCCAAGAAGCTCACTATGAAGGAGAAAGTGGCATGGAACAGCTTTGTTCTTTGTTGTTGTAGTAGTTTGAGGCTTCCTGGGCAGTCACATGGCCGTCAACTATGTGAAGCTGGTTGGCATAATACAACTGTACCATAATATCATTGTGCCATAATACAACTATGGCACAATGTCCCTTAAAGTCCATATCCTTGATGCTCATCTTCATCAATTCAAGAAGAACCTGGGTGTGTGCATCCACCAGGATATACTGGATTTTGAATGCTGCTACCAAAGTCCAAAGATTATGTTCTGCTACACAGATCCGTGTTCTTTATTCTGCTATGCAGAACGTGATGGAGGACTCCATTTGAGCGCTGATAAGTGGAGGTGATTTACAGTTTAATGGCAAATCTAAAAAAAAAAGACACTTGAAAATCTTTTGTGGTCATTTAAGTATAACTTCAGTTATAAAGACATGTTAATTTTCACTCATAAATAGATTTTTCTGACTTTTGTTAACGAAAAGACGCAAATTCGCTCGTTTTCTAATTGAAAAATATTTAAATTTCAAAGTATCACTGTCCTGGTTGCAAAAGCAAAATCTGGGGGAAATAATAGTAATTTTTTATTCTTTGGAATAGTTAGAAATTACTAAACATCACTTACTGCCTAGGAACAAATATTGTTACATTGTGTTACTGTGCATTAGAAGGAAGGTTGTTAAATCTTCATGTGGTGCACATCTGGCATATATTGTTTTTTATATAAGTAATTCATATTCACAGTAATTCATATTTATTGCAGAATAGAGTAAATATTCAGATTATCTGAAACCTGGCTCACCACAGTGACCAGCAATGGCACCGAGAAGCCACAATGTGTTTTGTGCAATTTTATCCTCGGCGTTGAATCTCTGAAACATTCAAAACTCAAACGTCACTTAGAGACAAAGTATCCACAGCATTATAAGAAGGATTTGGAGTTCTTTCGGCACCAAGAAGCTGGTCTAAAACGTCAGAGCTTTAGGCAACAGAGCACAGCAGCAATGCAAGTATTACATGAAATCTCATTGGAAACTGCCAAACAAACAATCAAAAAAAGCCACACACGACTGGAGAGACGTTTATCAACCGCACATGTTGAAGACGGCGAAGTTAATTCTTGGGAAGGCCACCGAGAATATCCACCAAACATCTCTGCCTGAAATCCGCTTCTGTCCTCTGCTTCCCTGTCCATAGACATACCAGAAATCCGCCTTTCACAGGCGGATTTCAGGTATGTCTATGGACGTAAAAGGGCAGGTTTTGAATGATCTCAAAGCTTCTGCAATATTCTCATTGCAAGATGATGAAGCAACGGACGTGAGTTCATATTCTTGGTTGCTTGTCTTCGTGAAGTATATTCATTCAGATGACATCAAAGAAAAATTCTAGTTTTGTAGTGCACTTGAAACCACTACAAAAGTTGAAGATATTATACAGAAGATATGCATCTTTTTTTAAAAAAGAAGGACTAGAGTGGGAAGGTGTCTGTACAGCTGGAGCACCAGCTATGCTGGTCAGGAATCCAGACCAAGGTGAAATGCTCCTCAACCAATGGGCATTTACTGCACGATCCACCGATGATCTTGTCAGTAACACTCTTCTATTAGTATCTCTTCACATTAGTGTCACATTCTATTAGTATCTCTTCACATTAGTATCTTTGCAGGAGGAGCTTGATGCTCTGATCAAAATTGCAAATTTCATCACATCTGGGCCTTTATCACCCGCCTGTTTAAAGAACTCTGCAAAGATAAGAAATCTGACTATGTGGGTCTTCTGTTCACTACTCTTCGCTGGTTCTCAAAAGGAACCGTTGTCAGTCGTATCTTTGAGCTTAAAGATGAAATTAGGTTGTTTCTGGATGCACAAAGGAAACATGTTCTCTTGGATCACCTTAAAGTGATGAAGCTTTGGAAGAAATGAGTTGCTTACTTAGCAGACGTTTTTGGGCACCTGAATAAACTGAACCTGAAACTTAAGAAAAAGGGAACACACATTCTCCAATTTCAAAACATTCTTCAGGAATTTGTATCCAACCTGAAAAAGTGGCTACGGTAAGTCAGTCTTGGAAACATTGGAAACTGTAAGAAAACTCTGTAGTGTGGTAAGGGAATGTAAAGGGGAACTAGATGAGATCCTGAAGAAGATTATGGGGCACCTTGAATCCCTTGAAAAGAAATTTCAGTGGTTTTTCCATGAGCTCACAGAAGAAAAAGCAGCTCTGCTACGAATCCCTTTCTCTGTTTCCCCTGGATATATCCAACATTCTCAGTGAAGTCCAGGATGAGTTCTTACAACCTGCGGAACGATTCCCAGCACGTGAGTGTTTTACGAGAAATTGCTGATGCAATTGTGTTGTGTTCTGCACCCGGCACATCCCCCAGTGTCGCCATCCTTTCCTTCCCAGTTTTGCTTCCATTCGCCTCAACCTGAGACTAGATTTTCATCTTTTTTTTCACATTTAAACAAAGACAAGGAACACGCTAAGTGTTCAGGATGATATAAGATTGGTTTTGAGAAATACACAGCCACGAATTCCAAGACTGGTTGAACAGCGTCACATTAAGTCACTACATTTTGATAAAGATGTAACGAAGGATTAGTCTAAAATTGTATTCCCTCCAGAATTTCTTCGAAAATGTTCAATATTTCAAAGTTCAAAGAATATTTAAATACTCTTAATGATGAGAGTGCTTCTAAACTCATTCTTTGGAAAAAAAATCAATTACGTAAGTGTGGCAGAGGGAGGGAGGGACGTAGGTTTATGGAGTACTAGAAAATAGAGCCATGAATCCAAAAAAAGGATAGGAACTGCTGTGTCGAGGGTGAGTATTTGGACTCGGAAGAATGACTATGGAAGGGGTGAGTAATGTGCCATAATCCCCCAGATGCTGGGGAACGGGAGGCTGAATGCGTCTACCATCGCTGTGGAGGAGGTGGCGGGGATGGTTCCCGAGGAGTGCCGAAATGAGGTCCGAGTCCTAGACGTGGCCGCAGGTACCGGCCTGGTCGGCCTCCACTTGCACAAGAAAGGATTCACGTGAGTGTAAAGCCCCGGCTTCCATCATCTTTTGTCCAGTCGTGATGGTCGAGTGGTTAAGGAGTCCTGTACACCAGTTGCAGAGTGCTCCTGGCAGTATGGGTTCGAGTCACTTCTGGGATGTGAGTTTTCAGTTGCATATATGCCTGGGGACCATTCCGGCTTGTTTGTATTTGTGTTCCTCGTGTGTGCCCCAAAGAATGAGGTGATTTAATAAAATACCATGCCCAAGATTACCATCAGAGTGCCGGCGGGATGATGGGGAATTAGCCTCAGCTACCATCATCTTTTGTCTAGTCGTGATAGTCGAGTGGTTAAGGGGTCCTGTATACCAGTTTCAGAGTGCTCCTGGCAGTATGGGTTCGAGTCACTTCTGGGGTGTGAGTTTTATATAGCAGTAATGAATTTGGTGCTTTCCCCTGATAATTCCCTCCCTCGCACCTCCATATTTCTGTTTCAGATATTGTATGGAATACAACCCCGAGGTCACCCAAGCTGCGAGCATACATATGACCCCCGAGGTCAACCGAGTTACGAGCATACATAGAACCCCGAGGTCACCCGAGCTATGAACATACCAACCCACTCTTGCACAAAACAGCACATTTATGACTTATTGCTTATAGTCACTATTTTGCTTAAAAATAAATATATGTGGCTTATGCCAAGCCATATTTTTTTTCAAGGCTCTAACTTTTCCTCTCACTTTTATTAAACAATAGAGATTTTATACAAAATTTGACAATATCCTGGGTTACTTTACAATTTATTTAAATATTTTAGTTTTGTTTTATTATTTTTATAAAACTGTAATATCAATATAGGTATAGGTTCAGTACTAATTGTAATATATTAACATACTAAGAAGGTTAGGTTAGGTTGTGGTTTTCTATTCAGCATTTCAAGGTAAACTCAAATATTCACAATAAATTAGTATGGCACATATGAACTTATTCATAAGCTAGATACTGACTATAAGCAAGAGCGAGAACGGGTTGTATGTTCGTAGCTCGGGTGACCTCGGGGGTCATATGTATGCTCGTAGCTCGGGTGACCTCAGGGGTCATATGTATGCTCGTAGCTCGGGTGACCCCAGGGGTCATATGTATGTTCGTAGATCTGGTGACCTCGGGGGTCATATGTATGCTCATAGCTCGGGTGACCTCGGGGGGGTCATATGTATGTTCGTAGCTCGGGTGACCTCGGGGGTCATATGTATGTTCGTAGCTCGGGTGACCTTGGGGGTCATATGTATGTTCGTAGCTCGGGTGACCTCGGGGGTCATATGTATGTTCGTAGCTCGGGTGACCTCGGGGGTTATATGTATGTTCGTAGCTCGGGTGACCTCGGGGGTCATATGTATGTTCGTAGCTCGGGTGACCTCTGGGGTCATATGTATGTTCTTAGCTCGGGTGACCTCGGGGGTCATATGTATGCTCGTAGCTCGGGTGACCTCGGGGGTCATATGTATGTTCGTAGCTCGGGTGACCTCAGGGGTCATATGTATGCTCGTAGCTCGGGTGACCTCGGGGGTTATATGTATGTTCGTAGCTCGGGTGACCTCGGGGGTTATATGTATGCTCGTAGCTTGGGTGACCTCGGGGGTCATACATACATATGACCCCCGAGCTACTAACATACGTATGACCCCCGAGTTCACCTGTTGGAAATAACCAACAGCTTTCATTTATCAATTTGTATTTTAATACAACATCTTTATATTAACAACAAGTAGTTACTAAAATTACTAACCTGTAGAATTAACTCTACTACTGTTTTCATATTGAGCAATATTCTGCCAAATCTTTCCTAGTGCGTGAGGGCGTCAGCCTGCCACAGGAAATATCTCGACATTTTGTTGGATCTAATCAGAGTCAAGTTAACTACTTTCCTTTACTAAGGATAATCGCTTACTAATGACTTTATTTACTTAGCATATTACTGCTCACTGGAACGTGTTTATTTAGTTAGATTAACAACTCCAGTGGAAATTATTAAGATGTTTAATAAATTCCACTTAATATTCCTCTCATTTATTTAAGCAGTCTTAATAAACAGATTTACACTGCGAGATATTACAACCCAATACATTTATTTATGACGTAAATATTCGTCATAATCCCTTCCTTTCCTAATTAACTTCAAAATACAAAAAATAATTTACGCTCAAGGGTCCTACTGAGAGCAACGCGCATGCGCAATCCGAGGAAGGAGGCGGGAGAAGCGAGAGAGACGTGTGGGCTTCCATTCTGCCAACGTTACTGTGTTGAGGAACTCCCACTACATCGACTCATATATACGTCATCCTTGCCGCAGCGGGTGCCAGAGTTCGTAGGTGTCTCCATCTACATTCAACACAAGTTCCGGCGAGCGTAATTTTTCAATTTCCTACCGATGTTTGTTAATTAGTGCACTTTTTTAACATTTACGTGTAGGTTGCTCGTCGTCAGATCACGCGGTGACACCATCACCAAAGTTAGTTTCAATTTCGCCCAGGCTCCCACTTTTCAATCAGAAATAATGGTATATTAACTCTAGCTTAGGCATTTTATACATTCCAATCGTGATTTCATTTGGAGTTGTAGCAGCGAAGGGAAGAATAATTTTCCATTCCATGTACGTGCTCGGGAGCGTGCTACAACAAGGGTGACGCCGTGACCGCCCCACACGTTTACAACCAATCCAACTGAACAGCTTAGCTGGCCCTATATTTAGCGTACTTTATGATTCTTAGTAGAATACTAATATTTAATTACATGAATGATTTTCCATTGAAATCGCATTTTACTAATCTTTCATATTTGTCATACATTATTTACTGATATCATTTTATATCATGATTACATATGTGTATGTACTATAATATGAGTTAATATTTACATTTCCTTCTGATGAAGAACCAGCATCATATTATTGGTGCTATCTTCTTGAGGTTATCTTGAGATGATTTCGGGGCTTTTTAGTGTCCCCGCGGCCCGGTCCTCGACCAGGCCTCCACCCCCAGGAAGCAGCCAGTGACGGCTGACTAACACCCAGGTACCTATTTTACTGATAGGTAACAGAGGCATAGGGTGAAAGAAACTCTGCCCATTGTTTCTCGCCGGCGCCTGGGATCGAACCCAGGACCACAGGATCACAAGTCCAGCGTGCTGTCCGCTCGGCCGACCGGCTAGGACGTAATGGTATCTTAGCGCTCGGACCACCCATTTTGTGAACGTGAATTTGACTCTTATTTCATGTTAACATACAGTCTCACTAAAATCCATAGGACACTAGTTCTTGGAATTAACTTCAATACATTTGCTCTCCTTATTTTTCCATTTTTACACAAAATGTTGTGGTCGTTCGAAGCAATTGAAGTTTTCATTATTCAATCCAAATATTTGAGTCAGATTTTCCCACATCACCCGAGCTACGTGCACACATATGACCCCCGAGGTCACCCGAGCTACGAGCATACATATGACCCCGAGGTCACCCGAGCTACGAACATACATATGACCCCCGAGGTCACCCGAGCTACGAGCACACATATGACCCCGAGGTCACCCGAGCTACGAACATACATATGACCCCCGAGGTCACCCGAGCTACGAGCATACATATGACCCCCGAGGTCACCCGAGCTACGAGCATACATATGACCCCCGAGGTCACCCGAGCTACGAGCATACATATGACCCCGAGGTCACCCGAGCTACGAACATACATATGACCCCCGAGGTCACCCGAGCTACGAACATACATATGACCCCCGAGGTCACCCGAGCTACGAACATACATATGACCCCCGAGGTCACCCGAGCTACGAACATACATATGACCCCCGAGGTCACCCGAGCTACGAACATACATATGACCCCGAGGTCACCCGAGCTACGAACATACATATGACCCCGAGGTCACCCGAGCTACGAACATACATATGACCCCCGAGGTCACCCGAGCTACGAGCATACATATGACCCACGAGGTCACCCGAGCTACGAACATACATATGACCCCCGAGGTCACCCGAGCTACGAACATACATATGACCCCCGAGGTCACCCGAGCTACGAACATACATATGACCCCCGAGGTCACCCGAGCTACGAACATACATATGACCCCCGAGGTCACCCGAGCTACGAACATACATATGACCCCCGAGGTCACCCGAGCTACGAACATACATATGACCCCCGAGGTCACCCGAGCTACGAACATACATATGACCCCCGAGGTCACCCGAGCTACGAACATACATATGACCCCCGAGGTCACCTGAGCTACGAACATACATATGACCCCGAGGTCACCCGAGCTACGAACATACATATGACCCCCGAGGTCACCCGAGCTACGAACATACATATGACCCCCGAGGTCACCCGAGCTACGAACATACATATGACCCCCGAGGTCACCCGAGCTACGAACATACATATGACCCCCGAGGTCACCCGAGCTACGAACATACATATGACCCCCGAGGTCACCCGAGCTACGAACATACATATGACCCCCGAGGTCACCCGAGCTACGAACATACATATGACCCCCGAGGTCACCCGAGCTACGAGCATACATATGACCCCCGAGGTCACCCGAGCTACGAACATACATATGACCCCCGAGGTCACCCGAGCTACGAACATACATATGACCCCCGAGGTCACCTGAGCAACGAACATACATATGACCCCCGAGGTGACCCGAGCTACGAACATACATATGACCCCCGATGTCACCCGAGCTACGAGCTTGCATATGACCCCCGAGGTCACCCGAGCTACGAGCATACATATGACCCCCGAGGTCACCCGAGCTACGATCATACATATGACCCCCGATGTCACCCGAGCTACGAGCATGCATATGACCCCCGAGGTCACCCGAGCTACGAGCATACATATGACCCCCGAGGTCACCCGAGCTACGAACATACATATGACCCCCGAGGTCACCCGAGCTACGAACATACATATGACCCTCGAGGTCACCCAAGCTACGAGCTTACATATGACCCCCGAGGTCACCCGAGCTACGAACATACATATGACCCACGAGGTCACCCAAGCTACGAGCATACATATGACCCCCGAGGTCACCCGAGCTACGGACATACATATGACCCTCGAGGTCACCCGAGCTACGAGCATACATATGACCCACGAGGTCACCCGAGCTACGGACATACATATGACCCTCGAGGTCACCTGAGCTACGAACATACATATGACCCCCGAGGTCACCCGAGCTACGAGCATACATATGACCCCCGAGGTCACCTGAGCTACGAACATACATATGACCCCCGAGGTCACCCGAGCTACGAACATACATATGACCCCCGAGGTCACCTGAGGTACGAACATACATATGACCCACGAGGTCACCCGAGCTACGAGCATACATATGACCCCCGAGGTCACCCGAGCTACGAGCATACATATGACCCACGAGGTCACCTGAGCTACGAACATACATATGACCAACGAGGTCACCTGAGCTACGAACATACATATGACCCCCGAGGTCACCCGAGCTACGAACATACATATGACCCCCGAGGTCACCCGAGCTACGAACATACATATGACCCCCGAGGTCACCCGAGCTACGAACATACATATGACCCACGAGGTCACCTGAGCTACGAGCATACATATGACCCCCGAGGTCACCTGAGCTACGAGCATACATATGACCCCCGAGGTCACCCGAGCTACGAGCATACATATGACCCCCGAGGTCACCCGAGCTACGAACATACATATGACCCCCGAGGTCACCCGAGCTACGAGCATACATATGACCCCCGAGGTCACCTGAGCTACGAGCATACATATGACCCCCGAGGTCATGCGAGGTACGAACATACATATGACCCCCGAGGTCACCCGAGCTACGAACATACATATGACCCACGAGGTCACCCGAGCTATGAGCATACATATGACCTCCGAGGTCACCCGAGCTACGAGCATACATATGACCCCCGAGGTCACCCGAGCTACGAACATACATATGACCCACGAGGTCACCCGAGCTACGAACATACATATGACCACCGAGGTCACCCGAGCTACGAACATACATATAACCCTTTATATATGAATATTAATTGGTTGGGTTTATTTATATGTAACTATACACTAGCCTGTTAATGTATGAGTAATACACCAGCGTGCTAATATACAGGTTATACACCAGCGTGCTAATATACAGGTTATACACCAGCGTGCTAATATACAGGTTATACACAAGCGTGCTAATATACAGGTTATACACCAGCGTGCTAATATACAGGTAATACACCAGCATGTTACTGCACAAACCAACATTTCTGCAGGAAGATAGACGCCCTGGAGCCCTCAGAGGGAATGATGAACGTCCTTAAGGAGAAGAAAGTTTACTCCAAGACTTACCTGGACCTTATCACTAGTACCCCGACCACCGTCCCTACTGGTAAGTACATCACGGTCAGTACTTGTCCATCATGGTCAGTACTTGTCCATCATGGTCAGTACTTGTTCATCATGGTCAGTACTTGTCCATCATGGTCAGTACTTGTCCATCATGGCCAGTACTTGTCCATCACGGTCAGTACTTGTCCATCATAGTCAGTACTTGTCCATCATGGTCAGTACTTGTCCATCATGGCCAGTACTTGTCCATCATGGTCAGTACTTGTCCATCATGGTCAGTACTTGTCCATCATGGCCAGTACTTGTCCATCATGGCCAGTACTTGTCCATCACGGTCAGTACTTGTCCATCACGGTCAGTACTTGTCCATCATGGTCAGTACTTGTCCATCACGGTCAGTACTTGTCCATCACGGTCAGTACTTGTCCATCACGGTCAGTACTTGTCCATCACGGTCAGTACTTGTCCATCATGGCCAGTACTTGTCCATCACGGTCAGTACGTGTCCATCATGGTCAGTACTTGTCCATCATGGTCAGTACTTGTCCATCATGGTCAGTACTTGTCCATCATGGTCAGTACTTGTCCATCATGGCCAGTACTTGTCCATCACGGTCAGTACTTGTCCATCATGGTCAGTACTTGTCCATCATGGTCAGTACTTGTCCATCATGGTCAGTACTTGTCCATCATGGTCAGTACTTGTCCATCATGGCCAGTACTTGTCCATCACGGTCAGTACTTGTCCATCACGGTCAGTACTTGTCCATCATGGCCAGTACTTGTCCATCACGGTCAGTACGTGTCCATCATGGTCAGTACTTGTCCATCACGGTCAGTACTTGTCCATCATGGTCGGTACTTGTCCATCACGGTCAGTACTTGTCCATCACGGTCAGTACTTGTCCATCATGGTCAGTACTTGTCCATCACGGTCAGTACTTGTCCATCATGGTCAGTACTTGTCCATCACGGTCGGTACTTGTCCATCACGGTCAGTACTTGTCCATCACGGTCAGTACTTGTCCATCACGGTCAGTACTTGTCCATCATGGTCAGTACTTGTCCATCACGGTCAGTACTTGTCCATCATGGTCAGTACTTGTCCATCACGGTCGGTACTTGTCCATCACGGTCAGTACTTGTCCATCACGGTCAGTACTTGTCCATCATGGTCAGTACTTGTCCATCACGGTCGGTACTTGTCCATCACGGTCAGTACTTGTCCATCATGGTCAGTACTTGTCCATCATGGTCAGTACTTGTCCATCACGGTCGGTACTTGTCCATCACGGTCAGTACTTGTCCATCATGGTGAGAACTTGTCCATCATGGTCAGTACTTGTCCATCACGGTCGGTACTTGTCCATCACGGTCAGTACTTGTCCATCATGGTGAGAACTTGTCCATCATGGTCAGTACTTGTCCATCACGGTCAGTACTTGTCCATCATGGTCAGTACTTGTCCATCATGGTCAGTACTTGTCCATCATGGTCAGTACTTGTCCATCACGGTCGGTACTTGTCCATCACGGTCAGTACTTGTCCATCATGGTGAGAACTTGTCCATCATGGTCAGTACTTGTCCATCACGGTCGGTACTTGTCCATCACGGTCAGTACTTGTCCATCATGGTCAGTACTTGTCCATCACGGTCAGTACTTGTCCATCACGGTCGGTACTTGTCCATCACGGTCAGTACTTGTCCATCATGGTGAGAACTTGTCCATCATGGTGAGAACTTGTCAATCATGGCCAGAATAGTCACCCCTTGAGTATCCCCCCCCTGGGTATCTACCCTTGAATATACTTACCAAGAATATCACATCCCAGAATATCCACTTCCTGGATATCCAGCCCCAGGATATATAACCCCCCTGAGTTTCGAAGATTGTTCACTCAAATAATTTACATGTGATTTAAATTAATTTCTAATTTATATTTAAATATGTCTTCTACTCGCTATTTTATTTTGTAATAAGAAATCGGTAACATAGTTTTAATATATATATATATATATATATATATATATATATATATATATATATATATATATATATATATATATATATATATATATATATATATATATATATATATATAAAGGAAGGGAGTACCACCTCTGGCTGGAAGAAGGGGGACCCATAGCCTCGGAGGAAATCACACATAACGCATTGGTGGGAATGTAGGTCCCCTCCAATACAGTTTGTGTGTGCTTTTCTCCTACCACCCCCTTCCTTTTTTTTTATGCTTTATTGTGTATTTAAAGGTTACAAAACATACAAGACAAATGCCTAAAGGTTATGTATCTCTTGAAGCTCCTCCGCTTCCGGACAGGAACCGAGGACGCAGCAAGCATTTCCCCTCTGGATCGCCACAATGAGGCGCTGAAACAAAAAACTGCAAGCCCTTGGGTCTCTGGTGACGTCGATGAGCTTGGAACCCAATTCCTTGAGAAATCCCAAGGCACTCTTGCCCCAGGGGCCATGTGTCTCAGACGCTATGGGAACAAAGAGGTATTGGCCTGCCAGTCGCCTGTATTTGAGAGATTTTGCTGTTTCCCTGTGGTTGGCCGCCCCACCTGCTTGATCAGCTCCGAAGTGTACATAGGTGTCAGCCAGGGTTGATACACATGTGTAGTCCCACACCAACTGTCTACCCTCCTTCCATGAGTATATGGTGATGCCATCAGGGCGAAGTGCGGGGAAATCCGGGTTCTGGACCCCTAGGATGCAAGGTTCTCTCTCCGCTGGGCACTTAGCTGAGACGAGGCTTCTCTTGATGATGTCATTGACCTCGTCGTGTCTTGCATGCCAGCCCTTTGTGCTTCCACAATGCAACCCATGCAGTCCGTATTGGTCTGCTTCCACCCTGTTGCAAATACACTTGTATTCAGTGTGAATTGGGGCACCAAGGCGGAGGGCCACTGCTACACGAAGGGATTCTGGATCTAGGCGCGTGCCCATTGCTGACATGGGTACTGCCAGGAGGAAGTCTCCTGCATGGGGGGCACGCACTGCTCTGAGGCGGGCTTTCTCCTTGTCTGATGTTGAGGCGCTGAGCATGGCATCAGCTACTTTTTCCACTAGAGGGTGGTCCCAGCCGGACTGTTTGTGTTGTTTTGTTGGCTCTATAATCGTTGCTGGGGCTGCCAGAACATCCCACTGATTTGAACATTCAGTGAAAGCAGGATCGTGTATTCCTGCTGAATCTCTCAAGGTTGCAGGTAAGATATCTCTGACGAGGTCGTGCGATGCATGGGAGGAGGAAAGGAAGGCTGGTAGAGCAATTTGGGAGGCTGTGCGGACACCAAGGCCGCCAAGTCTTACAGGAAGGGTTGCTTGCTCCCACTGAGAGTCGTCCAATGGCAGGTTCAGGACTTTCACCAGCATGGACCTCAGAAGGGTGTCATACACATTTAACTTAGGGCTGCTGTAGGATGGAGAACATCTCAGAAAGTAGGTCAACTTAGGGAGAGACAGGCATCTTGTGAGGAGAAAGAGAGCATCATGGGCATCAATCTTGTCAATCCTGTCCAGCATTCTCTTTAGATCAGTGATTTTTGCAGCCAGGACCTTCTCGATTGCTCGTGGGCCAATGGGCGCACCCAGGAGAGTGCAGTCCGGTGGCTCGACAATGAGAATGTCTGGAAGAACATTTTGTATTTGCCCAGTGATGTCTGGGTTGCGGGAAATTATTTCACACTTGGATGCATTGAGAATGAGGCCTAAGGCTGCTCCCTGCTCCTGGATTTTCCTTATATCCTCCAAAATGGTTTCTGGGGTTCCAGCGAGAGTACCATCATCCAGGTACCAGATGTTTAGCTCGCTTGTCAGACTATCAGTGACCTCTTTGATAGCTAGGCAGAAAAGGAGGGGTGCTAAGGGGTCACCTTGTTGGACACCTTCACAGGAGTTTATTTCATGCTCCCAAAAAGGAGCTTAGAGTCCCCACTGTAGCACGATCGGATGAACGGGTAAAGGGGACGGAAATGGTTGTGTACAGCCCTGAGGACAGCGTCTCGTCTGACTTGATTGAAAGCATTTTTGAAGTCAAGCTTTACTAGTGCCTTCTGGTCCGAGAGATCAGCAATGTAAGCCCGCGCTGCGTGTGCTGCAGCTTCACAACCTAGGGGAATCCCAAACCCGAGCTGGTGAGGTTTCAGCAAGGTGGCTGCTTCCTGGCTGATAGATCTCACTGCAGCCTTAGCTACGAGGCGTCGGAGGGTGTTGCCAACGGCAATGGGCCTGATACCCCTATCCTTCTTCTTTAGAGCACAGAGTGCTGCTCCATAAAAGACAGGCCTGATATCCTCAGGGATGCCGCCAGCCAAACACATGTTGGAGAATCTGGTAAGCTCCACTAGAAGGTCCTTTGCAGCATCTCCAAGCACCGGGTTCAGCATTTGTTTGATGTGCTGGGGTCTTAGACCTGTAAAGCCCCCTGCTGAACCTGTTGGGAAAGACATGGCTGCTTTGTACACCTCAGATTCTCGAACAGTCAAGGGTTCTATGCCAGCATTGTTTTCCTGGGGATCCCTGCTGCTGTCGGGGGCTCTGCGTGGGTGTTTGTCTTGAAGAGCCTCTGCTGTCGTGGCGTTCCTGGGGGCAATAGTGTCACCGCTGGTCATGATTCTGATGGCACCTGTGGTATTGCCTTCTTCTATTTTATATATATATATATATATATATATATATATATATATATATATATATTATTAAATATGACCGAAAAATTAAGATTAATAATTCTAACACGAATTTTCTCGATCTTCCTTATGTTTCTTTTTACTGTTGACGGTAAATGAAAAATCAATTCTCCAAAATTCATTTTATTTCTAGTCTGACGCGACACTTGAGCGTGTTTCGTAAAACTTATTACATTTTCAAAGCCTTTAGTTTATCCACACACAACTTATGACTGAACAGCATTGGCTCTTATACCTGCATTTGGGTGAGGTGATGTAATACAATAGTGGGGTGAAAAACAAACTTTCAACAAAACACAGAACACGGAACAATGGGTATAGATTTGTAACTGCAGAAGGCCTATTGACCCATATTTCTTGATGCTTCTATATTGGAGCGGAGTCTTGAAGTGGGTAGAATATAGTTGTGCGTTAATTGGCTGTTGATTGCTGTGTTGACTTCTTGATGTGTAGTGTGCAGATGTCAAGTGCTTGTCTGACTCTTGATGTGTAGTGCCTCGCAGATGTCAAGCCGCCTGCTGTCGCTGTATCTATCAATGATTTCTGTGTTGTTTGCTAAATTTCTCTGGTGATGGTTTGGTTGTGGGAAGAGATATATGTTTCTGAATGGAGCCCTGTTGCTTATGCATCGTTAAACGCTGGAAAGAGATGTTGTTGTCTTGCCTATATACTGAGTTTTTTGAGGCTTACAGTCCCCAAGAGGGCATTTGAAGGCATAGACGACGTTGGTCTCTTTTAGAGCGTTCTGCTCCGTGTCTGGAGAGTTTCTCATGAGTAGGCTGGCCGTTTTCTTGGTTTTATAGTAGATCGTCAGTTGTATCTTCTGAATTTTGTCTATAGGAATAACATTTCTATAACAATATCTTTCAGGACCCTTTCTTCCTCCGTTTTATGAGCTGTGGAAAAGAAGTTTTTGTAAAATAGTCTAATAGGGGGTATAGGTGTTTTATTTAGTTGTCTCTTCAGAGGTTGCATGGCGTTTCACTTTCCTTCTTATGATGTCTTCAATAAAACCATTGGATTGTAAGCCTCCAAAAAACTCAGTATATAGGCAAGACAACAACATCTCTTTCCAGGGCGTTTAACGATGCATAAGCAACAGGGCTCCATTCAGAAACATATAATCTCTTCCCACAACCAAACCATCACCAGAGAAATCTTAGCAAACAACACAGAAATCATTGATAGATCACAGCGACAGCAGGCGGCTTGACATCTGCGAGGCACTACACATCAAGAAGTCAACACCAGCAATCAACAGCCAATTAATGCACAACTATATTCTACCCACTTCAAGACTCCGCTCCAATATAGAAGCAACAAGAAATATGGGTCAATAGGCCTTCTGCAGTTACAAATCTATACCCAATGTTCCGTGTTCTGTGTTTTTTGAAAGTTGTTTTGTTCACCCTACTATTGTATTACATCACCTCACCCAAATGCAGGTATAAGAGCCAACGCTGTTCAGTAATAAGTTGTGTGTGATAAACTAAAGTCTTTGAAAATGTATAAGTTTTTACGAAACGCGCTCAAGTGTTGCGTCAGACTAGAAAAAAAATGAATTTTGGAGAATTGATTTTTCATTTACCGTCAACATAAAAAGAAACATAAGGAAGATCGAGAAAATTCGTGTTAGAATTATTTATCTTACTTTTTCGGTCATATTTAATAATATATGTCTACAGGAAAGACTGCTACCAAATATACTAATATATATATATATATATATATCTATATATATATATATATATTATATATATATATTATATATATATATAATATATATATAATATATATAATTATCCTGAAAACTCACACCCCAGAAGTGACTCGAACCCATACTCCCAGGAGCAACGCAACTGGTATGTACAGCGACGCCTTAAACCACTTGACCATCACGACCGGACATAAGGAAGTGATAGCTGAGGCTATATGAACCACTTCCCCGCCGGCACTCGATGGTAATCTTGGGCATAGCATTTTATCAAATCACCTCATTTTTTGGGGCAACACGTGAGGAACACAATGCAAACAAGCTGAATGGTCCCCAGGACTAGATACAACTGAAAACTCACACCCAGAAGTGACTCGAACCCATACTCCCAGGAGCAACGCAACTGGTATGTAAAGGGACGCTTAAACCACTTGACCATCATGACCGGACATATGTCCGGTCATGATGGTCAGTGGTTTAAGGCGTCGCTGTACATACCAGTTGCGTTGCCACTTCCACTTCCACTTCCCCACTTTGCGGGAAGTGTTCATATAGCCTCGGCTATCACTTCCTATGTCCGGTCGTGATGGTCAAGTGGTTTTAAGGC
The DNA here is from genome assembly GCA_020271785.1 of Procambarus virginalis. NCBI lineage: Eukaryota > Metazoa > Arthropoda > Malacostraca > Decapoda > Cambaridae > Procambarus > Procambarus virginalis. Next base: position 82,013 of record WNGS01005794.1, read on the forward strand.
GTCCCCTACATACCAGTTGCGTTGCTCCTGGAGTATGGGTTCGAGTCACTCTGGGGTGTGAGTTTTCAGTTGTATCTAGTCCTGGGACCATTCAGGCTTGTTTGCATATATATATATATATATATATATATATATATATATATAGTATATATATCTATATAGATATATATATATATATCTATATATATTTAATATTATATATTATATAGATATATATATATCTCAATCTATCTATATCTATATATATATATATATATATCTAAGATCTATATATGTATATTTTTTTTTTAAATTTGTGAGGGTACACCTCTGGTGCCAATGTGGGGACCTATAGCCTCGGAGAAGAAAATATAACGTATTCAGAGGAGACCTTGTGGTTTCTCACTGAACACTAATATTTTCTTCTCCTACCACCCCCATTCTTTTGTATGTTACACATATATATTTGCTTTATTTTAACTTTGTTACAAAAAAAGGAGTTACATATAGGTTACAAAGATATTTATCATAGGTTGTCGAGTTCCTCCAGCTCCTCAGATGGCGGGCAGGAACCCTGAATGCAGTGAGCATTTATCCTCTGTATCGCCACGCTGAGGCGCTGGGAAAGAAAGCTGGCAGCTCTAGGGTCCCTTGTTGTTTCAATGAGCCTAGAACCCAGTTCCTTCAAAAAACTGATAGCACTTTTACCCCAGGCGCCGAGTGTCTCAGAAGCAATGGGGACAAAATTGTAGTGGTGATCCAGTTCTCTATACTTACGGGATTTGGCTGCTTCCCTGTGGGTGGCAGCGCCACCTGGTTGTGCAACACTGAGGTCAATGTAGGTGTTAGCCAGGGTTGATACGCACGTGTAGTCCCATACCAACTGCTTGCCATTCTTCCAAGGGTTCACTGTGATACCATCCGGGCGACCAATATATAGTTTATATATACAATAAATATACCAATATATACAATAAATATATATATATATATATATATATATATATATATATATATATATATATATATATATATATATATGTGACCGAAAAAGTAAGATTAATAATTCTAACATGAATTTTCTCAATGTTTCTTATGTTTCTTTTCACTGTTGATGGTAATTGAAAAATCAATTCTCCAAAATTCAACAACAAAAAGCAACATCGACAAAAGTCTCCATACTCGCATCGAGCAACACCTCGACATCCTCACAGATCGACATCACCTCAGCACCGAAACTAGGATAATCAAGAAACTAACAACATTATATGGAGGACCTATGGCAGTTCCACGACCAAGAGACAGCTTCCTGAACCTTGCAGGAACCAACCTCACTGAGGACCAGGTCACTCTCCTAAATCTGGATATAAACTGTCACGTTATGTCCATACCAATTGAGATGGCCCGGAGAGTGAAGTTGGAGATCCTGGTGGACGACATATTCGACCTTGAGACACAAAAGAAGGTCACCACCAAAGACACCTTACAAGCAGAACTTATTGCAGATAGAGGAAAGAATCGAGGCAACTACAGCAGCACCATACTGTCCCCCCGAGCTCAAAGCGGCAGCTAAGAGCCTTCATGAGAACATGAGAACAAGGAGATAGTCGTCAGGATAGGTGGCAAGTCGCCAATATACGTCATTCTTAAAAAAGACGAATATCTGGCGAAAATGAATCTCATACTCTCTGACCAAACTAAATTCCAAAGGGTAACGAAGGACACTACAGCCGAATTGAAAGCAAAGGTCAACAAATTGATCGAAACTGTGAATGCCAAGAAATCCGGACTCCACCTGCCATAGATTATTGGGGAATACAAACCTGGATACGCGTATGGAAATGTCAAGACACACATGCCTGGAAACCCACTTCGGCAAATCATCAGCCAGATACCCACACCCACGTACAGACTGGCGAAGCGACTCAACGGCTTGCTGACTCCTTATGTCCCTTGCGCCTTCAGCCTGAAGTCTCCAAAGGAAATTGTTGAATTACTGCGGGGAACACGGGCCACAGGGATAAGAGCCTCGTTGGACGTAGAATCACTGTTTACCAATGTACCTGTGGATGAAACAATCGGGATGATAGCGGACAGAGTGTATCGTGATCCGGCCTGTACTCCTCTTGACATACCAGAAAACATTCTAAGGAAACTACTCCAAGCTTGTACTAAAGAGGCACCCTTCTTGAGTCCGGATGGGCACATGTATAAGCAAGTAGATGGGGTTGCCATGGGTTCTCCCCTAGGTGTCTTGTTTGCGAACTTCTACATGGGTACCATCGAATAGAAGGTCTTAGTCGACATGAACTTGAAACCAGCCATATACTGTAGATATGATGACGACATTTTTACACAGGTACCTGATGTTAGACATCTGCAGGAGCTGAAGGAGGCATTTGAGCGGAATTCTGTGTGGCGTTTCACTTATGAGATGGAGAAGGATGGGAAGCTGCCCTTTCTAGATGTAACAGTCATGGAAAGGAGTGGAGGTTTCCACACTGCAGTCTGCACTAAGGAAACAAACACAGGAATGTGCCTCAATGCCAACAGTGACTGCCCAGACAGGTACAAGAGGAGTGTCGTTAACGCTTATGTCGACAGTGCTCTCAGCCACAGCTCAGGATGGGAAAGACTCGATGAAGAACTCTGTGGGGTAAGGCAGGTCCTAGTCAACAACGGCTTCTCCAATGGTTTCGTTGAAGACATCATAAGAAGGAAGATGAAATGCCATGCAACCTCTGAAGAGACAACTAACACAACACCTGTACCCCCCCCCCCATTAGACTATTATACAGGATCTTCTTTTCCACAGCTCATGAAAACGGAGGAAAGGTCCTGAAAGATATTGTTAATAGAAACGTTATCCTACAGACAAAAATCAGAAGATACAAT
>WNGS01005794.1:95365-112865 GCA_020271785.1 Procambarus virginalis
CCCTTTGTGTGTGTGTTGTGTGTGTGTACTCACCTAGTTGTACTCACCTAGTTGTGCTTGCGGGGTTGAGCTCTGGCTCTTTGGTCCCGCCTCTCAACCGTCAATCAACAGGTGTACAGTTTCCTGAGCCTAATGGGCTCTATCATATCTACACTTGAAACTGTGTATGGAGTCAGCCTCCACCACATCGCTTCCTAATGCATTCCATTTGTCAACCACTCTGACACTAAAAAAGTTCTTTCTAATATCTCTGTGGCTCATTTGGGCACTCAGCTTCCACCTGTGTCCCCTAGTGCGTGTGCCCCTTGTGTTAAACAGCCTGTCTTTATCAACCCTGTCGATTCCCCTGAGAATCTTGAATGTGGTGATCATGTCCCCCCTAACTCTTCTGTCTTCCAACGAAGTGAGGTTTAATTCCTGCAGTCGCTCCTCGTAGCTCATACCTCTCAGCTCGGGTACTAGTCTGGTGGCAAACCTTTGAACCTTTTCCAGTTTAGTCTTATGCTTGACTAGATAGGGACTCCATGCTGGAGCCGCATACTCCAGGATTGGTCTGACATATGTGGTATATAATGTTCTGAAAGATTCCTTACACAAGTTTCTAAAGGCCGTTCTTATGTTAGCCAACCTGGCATATGCTGCTGATGTTATCCTCTTGATATGAGCTTCAGGGGACAGGTCTGGCGTGATATCACCCCCAGGTCTTTCTCTCTCTCTGACTCTTGAAGTATTTCATCTCCCAAATGATACCTTGTATCTGGTCTCCTGCTTCCTACCCCTATCTTCATTACATTACATTTGCTTGGGTTAAACTCTAACAGCCATTTGTTCGACCATTCCTGCAGCTTGTCCAGGTCTTCTTGAAGTCTCAAGCTGTGTGTGCGTGTGCGTGTGCGTGTGCATGTGCATGTGCGTGTGCGTGTGTGTGTGCGTGCGTGTGTGTGTCACGAGAGCCGTTAAGTGTCAGCCACTACCCGGAATGAGCCACTTTGAGATTTTAAGTGTATATGATATACTGAACAAGAATTTGATAATATTTTACCTCACTCTGAACTCCAGAATAATTGACAAGAGGCGGTACATACCAGTTAGGGCCTCCCGCTCATACAACTAGATGCATAAAGATGTCTGGATGACGAGGTGATCCGTCGCCTCCCACGTTGTGCTTCACTAAGTGCCAGTAGATTGATGATGGCGGTTCTTCTCTATCTAACACAAAGCTCTGGAGTCAGTCACTGCGTATCATTATGTCTGTTGTGTTACAGTTCACTAATTTAATGTACCACTGTTCACTATAGTCCAAACAACCCTTGGTACCAATATGTAAACAAAGCCTCGTGGCTCTCCCACATGGCCTGTGGGAGAGCCACGATTGTTCACTGTTTAACACAAAGTTCTAGTGATAGCATGGTATTTTTCATTCCTATGTGCGGTTATACACTTTGTGATACCCTTGATCTGTGATCTAGCACTGTAGCATTAATTAGCCCGAGAATATTGAAGATTATCGTGGAGCCGACCCTCCCATGCCGGCTGACTCGAGCACACGTGTCTGTGCATGTGTGTGTGTGTGTGTGTGTACTCACCTAATTGTGCTTGCGGGGGTTGAGCTCTGGCTCTTTGGTCCTGCCTCTCAGCCGTCAATCAACAGGTGTGCAGGTTCCTAAGCCTATTGCAACCCGCTCTCACACAAGACAGCACATATATGACTTAATGCTTAAAGTCAATATGTTGAATATGAATTAGTACATATGTGGTATATTCCCAGTTACATTTTTTCCAAGGCCCAAACTCTTCCTCACGTACCAATTTACGTCTCACAGTACCCATCCATCGCCGTAGACAGCAGAATAGTCATGATTGGTTCACTTATAATGAAAATTTTAGTTTTCAGGTCCCGTAAGGGTTGTGAAATTTACCTGGTATTGTCCATGCTCTTAGAATATTACAGATCAGCTACATCCTATTGAAGTTTCGTAGTTTTTTTAGAAATATTAGTTCTTCTTAGTAAATTATAATAAGCACTATAAATTATTACATAGAATAATAGTGCTTCACCAATCAACATTATATGCATTAGTTTGTGCTTTAAAAATCTTTAAACGATGTATTGTAGGAACGTCAACAGAAAACTATGTTACGTTGGAATGTCTATGGGGTAAACTACTGCAAACAGGATGGTATAGTGTCTACTACCTACTGTAGGATGGGTATAGTGTACACTACCATCTGTTAGGTGGGTAACGGGTCGATACCACTTGTAGAGTGGGTCTGGGCCCAATAACTACTCATAGGATAGGTATGGGGCCCACTACTGCCTACAGGATGGTATATGGTCCACTACCATATACTGGTATACTACATAATATACTGATATACTACCATATACTACCTGCCCGAAACGCTGCGCGTACTAGTGGCTTTACAAGATTGTAAATACTGTACTATTCAATGTATTCTCACAAACCCAATGTACCTTCTTGTTTATATATAAATAAATAAAAATAAATAAATAAACTACCGCCTGCAGGATGGGTATGGGGTCCACTAATGCCCACAGGATGAGTATGGGGGTCCACTACCCCCTACAAGATGGATATGGGGGTTCACAAGATGGATATGGGGTCCACTACCACACACAGGAAGGGTATCTGGTCCAATACCGCCCACAGGGTGGGTATGGGGTCTACTACTACCTACAAGGTGGGTATAGGGTCCACTACCTGGTTGATGGGGTTCTGGGAGATCTTCTACTCCCCAAGCCCGGCCCGAGGCCAGACTTGACTTGTGAGAGTTTGGTCCACCAGGCTGTTGCTTGGAGCGACCCGCAGGCCCACATACCCACCACAGCCCGGTTGGTCCAGCACTCCTTGAAGGAAACAATCTAGTTTCCTCTTGAAGATGTCCACGGTTGTTCCTGTAATATTTCTGATGCTTGCTGGTAGGACGTTGAACAACCGTGGACCTCTGATGTTCATGCAGTGTTCTCTGATTGTGCCCATGGCACCTCAGCTCTTCACTGGTTCTATTCTGCATTTTCTTCCATGTCGTTCACTCCAGTACGTTGTTATTTTACTGTCCAGATTTGGGACCTGTCCCTCCAGTATTTTCCATGTGTATATTATTTGATATCTCTCTCGTCTTCTAGTGAGTACATTGGGAGAGCTTTGAGACGATCCCAATAATTTAGATGCTTTATCTCGTCAATGCGTGCCGTATATGTTCTCTGTATTCCCTCAATTTCAGCAATCTCTCCTGCTCTGAAGGGTGAAGTGAGTACCGAGCAGTACTCAAGGCGGGACAACACAAGTGATTTGAAGAGTTCAACCATTGTGATGGGATCTCTGGACTTGAAGGTTCTCGTAATCCATCCTATCACTTCTCTGGCTGACGCAATACTGGCTTGGTTATGCTCCCTAAACGTTAGGTCGTCGGACATCATTATTCCCAAATCCTTGACATGTTGTTTTCCTACTATGGGCAGATTCGATTGTGTTTTGTACCCTGTATTATGTTTAAGATCCTCATTTTTGCCGTATCTGAGTACCTGGAATTTATCACCATTAAACATCATGTTATTTTCTGCTGCCCAATCGAAAACTTTGTTAATATCTGTTTGTAGTTTATCAATGTCTTCAGCAGAGGTAATTTTCATGCTGATTTTTGTATCATCTGCAAAGGATGACACGAAGCTGTGACTTGTGTTTTTGTCTATTTCGGATATGAGAATAAGGAACAGCAGTGGTGCAAGGACTGTACCTTGAGGTACAGAGCTTTTAACTGCGCTCGGACTCGATTTTACTTGATTGACTGTTACTCTTTGTGTTCTGTTCGACAGGAAATTGAGTATCCAGCGTCCTACTTCTTATGTTAGCCAACCTGACATATGCTGCTGATGTTATCCTCATGATATGGGCTTCAGGGGACAGGTCTGGTGTGATATCAACCCCCAGGTCTTTCTCTCTCTCTCTCTGACTCGTGTAGAATTTCATCTCCCAAATGATACCTTGTAACTGACCTCCTGCTCCCTACACCTATCTTCATTATATTTGCTTGTTAACAACCATTTGTTCGACCATTCCTTTAGTTTGTCTAGGTCTTCTTGAAGCCTCAAGCAGTCTTCCTCTGTCTTAATCCTTCTCATAATTTTGGCATCGTGAGCAAACATTGAGAGGAATGAGTCTATGTATGTATGTACCTATATTTTTTATGGTATATTTCATTAAGTGAAATGATAGCATAAACAACAGTTTATTATTGAGTCTAATGTTTAAACTGGTGGTTTAAAGAATATGAGTCGTGTTTAAATACCTTTTCACGACATCACAGAATATCGCATTCTCTTTAAACTTTCTGTGGCTAACTATACTATTTTAACATGTTATGTGTTGGATTTCTGACATAATTACTGGGGCAGGGGGGGGGGGTGCAAAATACGGGTCGGGGTCAAATAGTTAGGACTGTGAACACCTTATTCTTCTCCCTCTGAATTATAATGTTTTTTTAATTTGAGCTTGCACTGTTGTGCAGCAGTTGTTTCTGGACGTATGTCCCGTACTGGGGCTGTAGGTGTTGGAAGTCTTTGAGCATCTTCCTTTCCTGCCAGTTCCAAAGGAACTAGTTTCTCTAAGGTCTAAGGTTGAGAGTAGTGTTGCCTCGGCACTTTACTTTCACTATTCACAAGATACCCTGACGGTCTGGATGAACAAAGACTATTTGGCCTATAGGCCATTCTGGTCGTGGACCATCACAGAATAATGTCACCAGGGTTCAAGTTAATTCTGTAGTAGGGGTTGTTTGCTCCGTCATGTAAAGGACGGAGCAGGAGGTAGGTCGTCGATCAGGTTAAAGAGGTTGTGTGAATGTCTGGGTCTACTTAGGATGTTTCTGAGGAATGCGTCGTAATTGTCATGATAGGTGAGAATTCTTATGATCTGTTTCTTCCCCATAGTGTTCCAGGTTATGTTCAGAGCTGGGATGTTCGCCCTCTCATGCAAGGTGTTATAAATGATGGTGGGCTTGCTATGGGGGAACTGGTACTATTAAGGGGTAAGGGTAAGTAGAATACAGAGGTATCAAATATGGGAGAACTAAAAGGCCCGGCCCCCAAAATAAAATATCCACAGTAATAAATACTTGCTACTAAACCCTGTTAGGCTAGAGGTAGATCGTTGTACTCCCACACAGGAAGAAGGGATACTCTTTTCAAACTTACTTATTTATTAACCCCTTAACAATCCCCCATATACATTCACACCAATAACAATTATAACAATAACTTTAACACCCGATCTTACGTTAAAAGCCTTGGTCCACATAGACAGGATACAAGGTTTTACACTGAAACAAGCTAGGGTAAAGCTCTACTATAAAACAAGTGAAGTTAGAGTCAGCTTAGGGTAGGGAGACCACGTGGTTCCACTGAGACCCCCTATAGAATAACTATTAAGATAAACACTTAAAAACACCTACTACACCCTAAGTATACTACTCTACACATAGAACATGGGTATGCCAGAATATAACAATAAAAAATCGCAAAGATGACTTAACCAGACGAAGACACAGAAAGAACTAAGAGGAAGGAGAGGCACTTCCTTTCACCACAGCCAACCAGCAGAGAAGGACGAGGGAGTCTCTCCCTCCTTCCCAGTCGGCTGAGCTGCCGGCAGACTGTTCAACTAATCATACCGGCGCCTGATACAAAGTTTACTCAGGTTTACTTTACAAATGATTAGACATCATTAGTAACCATAGTTGGTGCCTATTTTATTATTTAATAATCAACCCCAAGCTCAATCTTTAAATACTCTTTGAGAAACAAGAATAGTCTTACGTCTGGCAGGGAAGATACGACATATGCAGCTCGCGAAGCGTGTTTACTATATGGTAGTTTATTAAGCTCAAATTTGACCTCTGGTTTCCATCTAAATGACCCAGGGTCGTAACACTCCTCCCCCCCTTCAGAGAAAAAAATGTGACTACTAGAATAGTAGTCATATTTTTTTGTAAGAGTATACAGAGAATAAAAAGGAAATCCATGACAAAGAAAATCAATCAAAACAACAATTTCTCTGCAAAAAAAAAAATACAAGGGAATTCTCTGAAAGAAAAAACACATACACAAAAACCAAAAAAACACAGGGAAGTAAATAAATTGGACAAGGAATATTTAATGTCACAGGAGAACCTACAAAAAAAAAATAACTAAAGCATGACAGTTGGTATGGCTTCCTGTGGCTCAGATGAATGTTACTCAGGCAAGCGGGACAGAGCGTCGGCTATCACGTTGAGCCGGCCCGGTAGGTGGATAATAGAGATTAAAGTCCTGTAGGTACAATGCCCACCTGAGAATGCGTTTGTTCTTCTGCTTCATCTGATTCATGAAAACTAGTGGGTTATGGTCCGTGTACACTTCCACTATATTACCAGTGATGTAGACTTCGAACTTTTTACATGTTAACACTAGCGCCAACGCCTCTTTTTCTATCACTGAATAATTGCGCTGCGCCTTATCAAATTTCACAGAGTAATAATATACTGGGTGTTCCACTTTATCATCCCCAGTTTGCAACAACACTGCACCAGCACCCGAGTCAGACGCGTCAACTTGAATTTTAAACGGACGGTCGAACCTTGGACTAGCAAGCACTGGGGCGGAAGCTAAGATCAATTTCAAATTTTTAAATGCCTCTGCACAGTCCGATGACCACTTAAATTTAACGGCCTTCCGCAACAAGTCTGTGAGAGGAGTGGCAACACTGGAAAAGTTCTGACAAAAGCGTCGATAGTACCACACATACCGATAAATCGTTGAATGTCCTTTTAGACCTGAGCACTGGATAGTCCAGAATGGCACTGATTTTATCTTGCCGAGGTAAACTTTTCCTTGGCCCACTTCATACCGAGGTACGTCACTGTGCCTTGGCCAAAATGACATTTTTTGTTGCATTTAGGGTTAGATTGCATTTTTCAACACTGTGAACAACTGGCGTAACCTAGCTATGTGGTCAGCCCACTTACTATCAAGAGCACAATGTCATCTAAATACGCCCGACAATTTGGCACATTAGCGAGCAAGGAGTTCATTAGCCTCTGGAACGTGGCAGGGGCATTACGCAAGCCGAATGTAATACTTGATACTCAAAAACACCCTCGGGTGTCACCAACGCGTTATTGTTTTGCACGATCAGTGAGCGGGATTTGATAGTACCCCCTCGAGATCGAATTTCGAGACATACGTGGCGTTCCCGATTTCGTCGATACAGTCCTCGAGACGTGGCAACGGATAGCGTCCACTATGGTCACCTTGTTGAGCTGCCGGTAGTCGGTGCATAATCGCCAGGAGCCATCTGGTTTGGGAACCAAAAGGCAGGCGAGCACCAAGAGCCCTGGCTCGGCCTGGAGGAGTGCAGGCTCGGCCTGATGAGCAAGAAGTCGACCTCCTTACGTTACGATGGCCTTCTTTTCCGGACTCATTCGATAAGGTTGAAGGCGAATGGGGGTTAGTCCGTCAACTGACATCATGGTCAATGGCATCAGTCTGGGTCGCCTCCAAACACTGGAGAATTCGTCAAAACGACTGCACCTCGTCACGTTGGGACATCTGAAATGGGACAGTCCCTCCTCCACAGCATTCACAGAACTAGAATTATTGAGAATGAGATTAGTTGGGTCCCCCAGAACACTCTCCCCTCCCTCATTGGAAATGGAACATTGGTTAGTGCAATGGGCCTGGGGCCCTGGAACTTCTTCAGCCGATTCCGTGTACGAGCATTACCTGTTTACGCTTATCAGAGTGTCTCACTTTGTACGTGAGGTCCCCAGTCTTCTCTGTCACAATGTAGGGGCCCTCGTACTTGTGGGACATAGTGCCCCTAGTCGAGGCTTTAGTACCAGTACAGGGTCACCAGGCTGAAATACCCGCAACTTAGCCTTAGCCTCGTTTCGTTCTTTCATATTCTCTTGGCCTTCCAAGATACTTTAGTGCCGCAGCCTTGCAGTCTTGATCTCTGGTGGTGTTGCGCAAAGAAAGCCGAACCTTCGGTTAACGTTACGTTCCTAACAGATTCTCCTGTAACATTTGCAAGGGTCCACGAACTTTATGGCCAAAGACTAACTCAAAAGGAGAACAACCAGTGAACTTTGCAACCCCTCCCTAGCAGCAAACACAACATACGGCAAGTTCTCGTCCAAAGGTATGGGAACTCTCGCACGAGTCTTCAACATCTGCTTCAGAGTTAGATGGAACCTTCAATGACCCCCTGACCTGTGGATGGTATGGGCTGAAACCTTTTGAGTTATTCCATGGTCCTTACAAATTGTTCAAAGTATCAGACTTAAAGTTAGTACCATTGTCAGTTGCACGACCCGAGGCAGTCCAAAAGTGGAAAAAAATTGCAACATACGAGCAACACAGTCTTGCTTGGATGTTCCTTACAGCAAAAAGCCTCTGGGTAACGAGTCGTGATACACATCATTGTGATTAGATAAATATTACCAGACTTAGTTTCTAGGTAATGGACCACACAGTCCATTACACACATGAAAAATGGTTCCTCCGGCACGACAATAGGCTTAAGAGGAGCTTTAGGTGGAGTCTGGTTTGGTTTCCCAACAAGTTGACAAGCAATACATGCATTACAAAATTTTGCCACCGCTTTTCAGCTTGGGCCAGAAAAAATACTTGCAGATTTTGTGATAGGTAATATTAATGCCTTGATGTCCCCCCTAGGATCATCATGGGCAGCTGACAAAACTCTCTCTCTATAGCAGGTCGNTCTGTCATATCTACATTTGAAACTGTGTATGGTCAGCCTCCACCACATCACTTCCTAGTGCATTCCATTTACTAACTACTCTGACACTGAAAAGTTCTTTCTAATGTCTCTGTGGCTCATTTGGGTACTCAGCTTCCACCTGTGTCCCCTTGTGAGTGTATGACCCGTGTTAAATAATCCATCCTTGTCCACCCTGTCAATTCCCCTGAGAATTTGTATGTGTTGATCATGCCTCCCCTAGCTCTTCTGTCTTCCAGCGACGTGAGGTGCAGTTCACGTAGTCTATCCATAACTCATGCCTCTTAGTTCTGGGACTAGCCTAGTGGCATACCTCTGAATTTTCCAGCTTCGTCTTGTGCTTGACTAGATTCGGGCTCCATGCTGGGGCTGCTTTAAATATGTGGTATACAAGTTTCTGAAGGATTCCTTACACAGGTTTTGAAAGCAGTTCTGATGTTAGCCAGCCTCGCATAGGCCGCTGATGTTATTCTTTTGATGTGGGCTTCAGGAGACAGGTTTGGCGTGATATCAACTCCTAGATCTTTCTCTCTGTCCGTTTCGAGAAGGACTTCATCTTCCATTCGGTATCCAGTGACTGTTCTCCTAGTTACTCCTCCTAGTTTCATTACCTTACATTTACTTGGGTTGAACTTTAGTAGATATTTGTCGGACCATTCCTTCAGTTTGTCTAGGTCATCTTGTAGCCTCATACTATCCTCCTCTGTCTTGATCCTCCTCATAATTTTTGCGTCATCAGCAAACATCGAGAGGAACGAGTCAATTCCTTCTGGGAGATCATTACGTATATCAGAAACAGTATAGGTCAAGGACTGATCCCTGTGGGACTCCACTGGAGACTCTCCGCCACTCCGAGACCTCACCCCTCACGGTGAGTCGTTGTGTCCTGTTGCTTAGGTACTGCCTAATCTAGTGGAGTACCTTCCCTTTCACTCCTGCCTGCATCTCCAGTTTGTGCACTAGTCTCTTATGTGGTACTGTGTCAAAAGCTTTCTGGCAGTACAGAAATATGTAGTCTGCCCACCCTCCTCTCTCTATTGCCTGAATTTTGTTGCCTGGTCATAGAACTCAATTAAACCTGTTAGGCATGATTTGCCACCTCTGAACCCATGCTGATGTGTTACAAAGTTCTTCTGCTCCAGATTTTCCACTAGCTTTTTTCGCACAATCTTCTCCATCGTCTTGCATGGAATGCAAGTTAGGGATACTGGCCTGTAGTTCAGTGCCTCCTGCCTATCACCCTTCTTGTATGTTGGGACTACATTGGCCGTCTTCCAAATTTTTGGCAGTTCATCTGTTACCAGTGATTTGTTGTACACCATGGAGAGTGGCAGGCACAGAGCTTCTGCTCCTTCCTTAGGAATCCATGGTGAGATTCCATCCGAGCCTATAGCCTTTGTCACGTCCAAATCTAGCAGATGCTTTCTCACCTCCCCACTGGTAATCACAAACTCCTCTAGTGTTATCTGGTTTGATATTCCTTCTCTTATCTCTGGGACTTCTCCTTGCTCTGAGGTGAAGACCTCCTGAAATCTCTTTTTGAGTTCCTCCCACACTTCCTTGTCGTTTGTAGTGAATCTTTCTGCCCCTATTCTCCGTTTCATTACCTGTTCCTTCACTGTTGCTTTCCTCCTGATGTGGCTATGCAGCAGTTTGGGTTGAGTCTTTGCCTTGCTTGCTATGTCATTTTCATATTGCCTCTCTACCTCTCTTTTTCACCCTGACATATTCATTTCTGGCGCTCTGGTATCTTTCTCTGCTCTATAGTGTTCTGTCATTTCTATAGTTTCTCCACGCCCTTTTACTTAATTGCTTATCTAGCTTACAACTCTGGTTAAACCATTGGTTTCTCATTTGCATTTCATATTTTTCATTTTGGACTCGGACGAACTTGTCTTCTGCCTCCTTACACTTCTGTGTGATGTAGTCCATCATGTCTTGAGCCGTCTTTCTTCTGAGCTCTGTTTCCCAAGCTCTTTCAGTTAGGAATTTTCTCATCTCCTCATAATTTCCCTTCCAGAATGCCGGACTCTTGCTTTCTGGTCCCTTTCTTGAGTACATTAACCCTTCTTCGACCAGATACTCAAACAACAGTACACTGTGATCACCCATACCCACCGGGGTTTCAAGACCGATTTCCCTTATGTCTGAATCGTTCAGAGTGAATACTAGGGCGAGTCTTGCTGGTTCATCATTGCCTTTCATTCTCGTGGGGACCCTTGACATGCTGACTTAAAAAGTTTTTAGTCGCCACCTCCAACAGTTTTGCACTCCATGTTTGCTCACCTTCATATAGTTCCTTGTTTTCCCAGTCTATCCTTCTGTGATTAAAGCAGATGGGATTGATTTCTACAGGCAACAGCGTCTGCTCTCTCAATGATAGTGTTAACTGCCATGTTGTTTCTGTCATACTCTTGCCTGGGTCTTATTTCATTTGGTGGTGGGTTATATATCACTGTCACTACTACTCTTAGTCCTCTCATCGTCATGGTGCCTGTTATGAAGTCTCCGAACCCTTCGCTGCCCGGAATAACCATCTCCTTGAAACTCCATTCCTTTCCCATCAGTAGAGCCACTCTCCTCCTCCCCCTTCCTTCCCTTCTTTCCTTATTACAGTGTAGTCCTGGGGAAACACCGCATTAGTTATGATTCCTGAGAGTTTTGTTTCTGTGAGTCCAATTACATCTGGGTTTACTTCTTGTGTTCTTTCCCTAAGTTCACTAGCCTTGTTTGTAATCCATCTATGTTCGAGTATATGAAGCTGACTCTCTTCTGTCCATTCTCAGTTTCTGTTGATTCCACTAGAGTTGGGGGGCAAGGGATGTCTGGGGTAGCAGGCCTAGGAAGGAGACCTGCCGGTCTGGGGTGTGAGGGGGCTGGGAGGATCTGGAACAGGGGGGCTAGGGGGGTCTGATGTGGTGTGGCTGAGGGGTTCTGGGTTGGGGGTTAATTGGGGCATGGGATGGGGGAGCTGGAGGGACACATGGTGGGAGGTCACGGGTTGGGGGTATGCAGGGGAGATGAGGGTGGGTTGACAGGGAGGTCACGGACTGTGAAGGGGAGGGGAGGGGAGCCTGGGGAGGGGGGCCGGGTGGGAGGGGGTGGGGTAGGAAGAGAGCTTGGGGTGGGGGAACTGGGAATGACATGGGGTGCAGGAACAGTGATGGATCTGGGTAGGGGTTAGGGAAGAACAAGGGCATGGGGGGACCTGGGGTGGTCTGGGGTCAGGAACATCGGGGGCATGGTCTGAAGGGGGACTTTACTGTCTGGGGAGGTGCATGTGATTGGTGGGAGATGACTGAGCGGTTGGTTGGTGGGAGGCTTCTGTTACAATCCTCCCTGGGGGTGCTGGCCTGCTGGTGGGGGATTCCCACTCCCCTCTGAGGTTCCCGGAGACACTGAGCTGAGTCCTGTGGCTTCCATATCCCCACCCCTTTCTTTTTGTCTCCTCCTTGCTTCTGCAGCCTCTTCCGTTGTCATGTTCCTTTGCAGAAAGACGTCCTCGTATACCCCTAACCTCGCAAGTATGCTCTTCCTGGATAGGATTTTCTCCTTTGTAGCCTCGTTCGTGAACACTACCTTTATCAATCGTTTCCTTTCCTTCTTGTAGATGCCCAGCCTGAAAACCTTCTCTATGTTGCCACTAGCCTCCTCCATATCCAGTCCCTCCAAGATCTCTGTCATAGTTGCTGGGTCCCTCCTTCTCCACTCCTCCCGATTGGATCCCTCTGGTTCCTGTACTCCTACAACTATAACTGTTATTTTCCTTTCCAGCATTTGTTTAGTGCATTTTTCAGCTTCCTGTGAGGTAGTTGCTTTCATAACTGCAGCCTCTAAAGCGGCCTTGGCACCTGGGCTGTTTGGAAGTATTTCTGCAAAAGAGAGTCTCCCTGGAAGGAGCCTTCCATCAGCTTCGACCCGTTTTCAGGAGGTTGCATACCCCGTACTGGTTTGAATTCTTATTTTCCCTGAGTCTCTTTACTCTCTTTATCTCCTCTCTGGCTTCCTCCAACTCACTCCTTTGGCTCTGTATTAATGCTTGCATTTCCTGCAGGTCTCTGCCAAATCCCTCTTTCATTGCCTGCAGGTCTCTGCCGAATCCCCCTAATGTCTGGTTGAGCCATTCAAAGGTAGCATCCACCATTCTCCCTTGTCCCTGCGTGTGGTGATGTCCCTCCATCATTTTCCCTGGCTGAGGGAAAACGTCCTGGCTTTTCCTCATGCGTGTGTTTGTGTTTATATGTAAGTGTGTTTGTTGTATGTGTGTGTTTGTGCATATGCATGCTAGTGCAGGCATGTGCGTACGTGCGTGTGCGTTTTTGCGTGTGTACTCACCTATTTGTACTCACCTAATTGTGCTTGCGGGGGTTGAGCTCTGGCTCTTTGGTCCTGCCTCTCAGCCGTCAATCAGCAGGTGTACAGATTCCTGAGCCTACTCGGCTCTATCATATCTACATTTAAAACTGTGTATGGAGTCAGCCTCCACCACATCGCTGCCTAATGCATTCCATCCGTTAACTACTCTGACACTGAAAAAGTTCTTTCTAACGTCCCCGTGGCTCATTTGGGTACTCAGTTTCCATCTGTGTTCCCTTGTTTGCGTCCCACCAGTGTTGAATATTTTATCCTTGTCTACCCTGTCAATTCCCCTGAGGATTTAGTAGGTAGTGATCATGTCTTCCCTTACTCTTCTGTCTTCCAGTGTCGTAAGGTGCATTTCCCGCAGCCTTTTCTCGTAACTCATGCCTCTTAGTTCTGGGACCAGTCTAGTGACATACCTCTGAACTTCTTCCAGCTTCGTCTTGTGCTTGACAAGGTACGGGCTCCATGCTGGGGCCGCATACTCCAGGATGGGTCTTACGTATGTGGTATACAAGACTGAATGATTCCTTACACAGGTTCCTGAAGGCTGTTCTCATGTTAGCCAGCCTCGCATATGCCGCAGACGGAATTCTTTTTATGTGGGTTTCAGGAGACAGGTTTGGTGTGATATCAATTCCTAGATCTTTCTCTCTTTCCGATTCATTAAGTACTTTATCTCCTATTCTGTATCTTGTGTCTGGCCTTCTGTTTCCACCGCCTAGTTTCATTACTTTGCATTTACTCGGGTTAAACTTTAGCAGCCATTTGTTGGACATTCAGTCTGTAAGTCGTCCTGTAGCACCGTACTGTCATCCTCTGTTTCAATCCTCTTCATAATTTTTGCATCATCAGCAAACGTTGAGAGAAACGATTCTATACACTCTTGGAGATCATTTACATATATCACAAACAGTATAGGTCCAAGGAATGACCCCTGCTGGACTCGACTTGTGACGTCATGCCAATCCGAGACCTCACCCCTCACAGTGACTCGTTGTCTTCTGTTACTTAGGTGCTCCCTTATCCAACGGAGTACCTTCCCTTTCACTCCAGCTGTTTCACTAGCCTCTTGTGTGGTACTGTATCAAAGGCTTTTTGACAATCCAAAAATATGCTGTCTGCCCACCCCAATTTTTCTTGCCTGATTTTTGTTGCGTTGTCATAGAATTCAATTAGCCCTGTGAAGCAGGACTTGCCATCCCTGAACCCATCTTGATGCTGCGTTACAAAGTTCTTTCACTTCAGATGTTCCACTAGCTTTCTTCGCACAATCTTCTCCATCATCTTGCATGGTATGCAGGTTAGGGACACTGGCCTGTAATTCAGTGCCTTCTGTCTATCCCCTTTCTTGTATATCGAAACTACATTAGCTGCATTCTAAATTTATGGCAGTTCCATATTGCCAGTGATTTGTTATACACTATGGAGAGTGGCAGAGACAGTACTTCTGCTCCTTCCTTTAGTATCCAAGGGGTGATTCCATCTAGGCCTATTGCCTTTGTCACATCCAACTCTAGTAAACACTTCTTTACTTCCCCGCTGGTAATCTCAAAGTCTTCCAGTGGTTCCTGGTTAACTATTCGATCTCTTATCTCTGGAATCTCTCCTTGCTTTAAAGTGAAGACCTCCTGGAATTTCTTATTCAGTTCCTCACACACTTCCTTGTCGTTTGTAGTGAATCCTTCTGCCCTTATCCTTATATGCATTACCTGTTCCTTTACTGCTGTTTTTCTCCTGATATGGCTGTGCAGCAACTTGGGTTGAGTCTGCCTTGCTTGCGATGTCCTTTTCGTATTGTCTTTCTGCCTCTCTTCTCATCCTGACATATTCATTCCTGGCACTCTGGTATCGTTCTATGCTCTCAAGTGTCCTGTTATTCCTATAGTTTCTCCATGCCTTTACTTTGCTGCTTAGCTAGCCTGCATCTCTGATTACACCATAGGTTTCTCATCATTTCATTGGTTTCCTTTCGGACTGGGACAAACTTGTTCGCTGCCTCCTTGCACTTGTGCGTGATGTAGTCCATCATGTCTTGGGCCGTCTTTCCCCTGAGCTCTGTTTCCCATGTTATATCTGTTAGGAATTTTTAACTCCTCATAGTTCCCTTTCGGAATGCCAGTTTTTTGTTTTCAGTTCCCCTCCTCGAGTTCAATAACCCTTTCTCAACCAGATACTCAAAACGCGAGTACACTGTGGTCGTTCATTCCCACTGGGGCTCATAGCCGATTTCCCTATGTCGGAGTCGTTCTAGTGAGACTAGGTCGAGTCCGCTGGGGGAGAGTGGGGGTGTATGGAGGAGAGTGGGGGAGTATGTGTGAACTCACCTAGTTGTACTCACCTAGTTGTGTTTGCGGGGTTGAGCTCTGGCTCTTTGGTCCCGCCTCTCAACCGTCAATCAACAGGTGTACAGTTCCTGAGCCTATTGGGCTCTATCATATCTACACTTGAAACTGTGTATGGAGTCAGCCTCCACCACATCACTCCTAATGCATTCCATTTGTCAACCACTCTGACACTAAAAAGTTCTTCTAATATCTCTGTGGCTCATTTGGGCACTCAGTTTCCACCTGTGTCCCCTTGTGCGTGTGCCCCTTGTGTTAAATAGCCTGTCTTTATCTACCCTATCAATTCCCTTCAGAATCTTGAATGTGGTGATCATGTCCCCCCTAACTCTTCTGTCTTCCAGCGAAGTGAGGTTTAATTCCCGTAGTCTCTCCTCGTAGCTCATACCTCTCAGCTCGGGTACTAGTCTGGTGGCAAACCTTTGAACCTTTTCCAGTTTAGTCTTATCCTGACTAGATATGGACTCCATGCTGGGGCTGCATACTCCAGGATTGGCCTGACATATGTGGTATACAAAGTTCTGAATGATTCTTTACACAAGTTTCTGAATGCCGTTCGTTGTTGGCCAGCCTGGCATATGCCGCTGATGTTATCCTCTTGATATGTGCTGCAGGAGACAGGTCTGGCGTGATATCAACCCCAAGTCTTTTTCTTTCTCTGACTCCTGAAGAATTTCCTCTCCCAGATGATACCTTGTATCTGGCCTCCTGCTCCCTACACCTATCTTCATTACATTACATTTGGTTGGGTTAAACTCTAACAACCATTTGTTCGACCATTCCTTCAGCTTGTCTAGGTCTTCTTGAAGCCTCAAACAGTCCTCTTCTGTCTTAATCCTTCTCATAATTTTGGCATCGTCCGCAAACATTGAGAGAAATGAATCTATACCCTCCGGGAGATCATTTACATATATCAGAAACAAGATAGGACCGAGTACAGAGCCCTGTGGGACTCCACTGGTGACTTCAGGCCATTCGGAGGTCTCACCCCTCACCGTAACTCTCTGCTTCCTATTGCTTAGGTACTCCCTTATCCACTGGAGCACCTTACCAGCTATACCTGACTGTTTCTCCAGATTATGTACCAGCCTCTTATGCGGTACTGTGTCAAAGGCTTTCCGACAATCCAAGAAAATGCAGTCCACCCAGCCCTCTCTTTCTTGCTTAATCTTTGTCACCTGGTCGTAGAATTCTATTTAACCAGTCAGGCAAGATTTGCCCTCCCTGAACCCATGTTGGCGATTTGTCACGAAGTCCCTTCTCTCCAGATGTGTTACCAGGTTTTTTCTCACTATCTTCTCCATCACCTTGCATGGTATACACGTCAAGGACACTGGCCTGTAGTTCAGTGCTTCTTGCCTGTCGCCCTTTTTGTATATTGGGACCACATTCGCCGTCTTCCATATTTCTGGTAGGTCTCCCGACTCCAGTGACTTACTATACACTATGGAGAGTAGCAAGCAAAGTGCCTCTGCACACTCTTTCAGTACCCATGGTGAGATCCCGTCTGGACAAACAGCCTTTCTAACATCCAGATCCAGCAGGTGTCTTTTGTCCTCCTCTCTCGTAATTTCGAACTCTTCCAGGGCCGCCTGGTTTGCCGCCCTTCCTCCTAGCACAGTGACCTTACCTTGTTCTATTGTGAAGACCTCCCGGAACCTCTTGTTGAGTTCTTCACACACCTCTTTGTCATTCTCTGTATACCTGTCCTCGCCTGTTCTAAGTTTCAATACCTGTTCTTTCACTGTTGTTTTCCTTCTGATGTGACTGTGGAGTAGCTTTGGTTCGGTCTTGGCTTTGTTTGCTATATCATTTTCAAAACTTGTCTCAGCTTCTCTTCTCACCCTGACGTACTCATTCCTGGTTCTCTGGTATCTCTCTCTCTGCTTTCTGGTGGTCTGTTATTCTGGAAGTTCCTCCACGCTCTTTTGTTCAGTTTCTTCGCTTCCATACATGCCCTATTATACCATGGATTCTTCTGTTGCTTCTCGGATTTTT
>WNGS01005794.1:115365-117943 GCA_020271785.1 Procambarus virginalis
TGTGTGTATGTGTGTTGTGTGTGTGTGTGTGTGTGTGTGTGTGTGTGTGTGTGTGGTGTGTGTGTGTGTGTGTGTGTGTGTGTGTGTGTGTACTCACCTATTTGTGCTTGCGGGGGTTGAGCTTTGGCTCTTTGGTCCCGCCTGTGTGTGTGTGTGTGTGTGCGTGTGCGTGTGCGTGTGCATGTGCGTGTGCACGTGCATGTGCATGTGCGTGTGCGTGTGCCTGTGCGTGCGTGCGTGTGTCACGAGGGCCCCTAAGTGTCAGCCTCTACCCGGAATGAGCCACTTTGAGATTTTAAGTGTATATGAAATACTGAACAAGAATTTGATAATATTTTACCTCACTCTGTACTCCAGAATAATTGACAATAGGCGGTACATACCAGTCAGGGCCTCCCGCTCACACAACTAGATGCATAAAGATGTCTGGATGACCAGGTGATCCGTCGCCTCCCACGTGGTGCTTCACTAAGTACCAGTAGATTGATGATGGCGGTTCTTCTCTATCTAACACAAAGCTGTGGAGTCAGTCACTGTATCGTTATGTCTGTTGTGTTACAGTTCACTAACTTACTGTGCCACTGTTCACTATAGTCCAAATAACCCTTGGTACCAATATGTAAACAATGCCTCGTGGACCTCCCACGTGGCCTGTGCTGGTGATTGTTCACTATTTAACACAAAGTTCTAGCGATAGCACGGTATTTTTCTCTCCTATGTGCGGTTATACACTTTGTGATACTCTTGATCTGTAATGTATCACTGTAGCCTTAATAAGCCCAAGAATATTGATTATTATCGTGGAGCCGACCCTCCCATGCCGGCTGACTTGAGCACACGTGTCTGTGCATGTGTGTGTGTGTGTACTCACCTAATTGTGCTTGCGGGGGTTGAGCTCTGGCTCTTTGGTCCTGCCTCTCAGCCGTCAATCAACAGGTGTGCAGGTTCCTAAGCCTATTGCAACCCGCTCTCACACAAGACAGCACAAATATGACTTAATGCTTAAAGTAAATATGTTGAATATGATTTAGTACATATGTGGTATATTCCCAGTTACATATTTTCCAAGGCCCAAACTCTTCCTCATGTACCAATTTACGTCTCACAGCACCCATCCATCGCCGTAGACAGCAGAATAGTCATGATTGGTTCACTTATAATGAAAATTTTAGTTTTCAGGTCCCATAAGGGTTGTGAAATTTACCTGGTATTGTCCATGCTCTTAGAATATTACAGATCAGCTACATCCTATTAAAGTTTCGTAGTTTTTTTGAGAAATATTAGTTCTTCTTAGTAAATTATAATAAGCACTCTAAATTATTACATAGAATAATAGTGCTTCACCAATCAACATTATATGCATTAGTTTGTGCTTTAAAAATCTTTAAACGATGTATTGTAGGAACGTTAACAGAAAACTATGCTACGTTGTAATATCTATGGGGTAAACTACTGCAAACAGGATGGTATAGTGTCCACTACCTACTGTAGGATGGGTATAGTGTACACTACCATCTGTTAGGTGGGTAACGGGTCGATACCACTTGTAGAGTGGGTCTGGGCCCAATAACTACTCATAGGATAGGTATGGGGCCCACTAGCGCCTACAGGATGGTATATGGTCCACTACCATATACTGGTATACTACATAATATACTGATATACTACCATATACTACCTGCCCGAAACGCTGCGCGTACTAGTGGCTTTACAAGATTGTAAATACTGTACTATTCAATGTATTCTCACAAACCCAATGTACCTTCTTGTATATATATAAATAAATAAAATAAATAAATAAACTACCGCCTGCAGGATGGGTATGGGGTCCACTAATGCCCACAGGATGAGTATGGGGGTCCACTACCCCCTACAAGATGGATATGGGGGTTCACAAGATGGATATGGGGGTTCACAAGATGGATATGGGGTCCACTACCACACACAGGAAGGGTATCTGGTCCAATACCGCCCACAGGGTGGGTATGGGGTCTACTACTACCTACAAGGTGGGTATAGGGTCCACTACCTGGTTGATGGGGTTCTGGAGTTCTTCTACTCCCCAAGCCCGGCCCGAGGCCAGACTTGACTTGTGAGAGTTTGGTCCACCAAGCTGTTGCTTGGAGCGACCCGCAGGCCCACATACCCACCACAGCCCGGTTGGTCCAGCACTCCTTGAAGGAAACAATCTAGTTTCCTCTTGAAGATGTCCACGGTTGTTCCTGTAATATTTCTGATGCTTGCTGGTAGGACGTTGAACAACCGTGGACCTCTGATGTTCATGCAGTGTTCTCTGATTGTGCCCATGGCACCTCAGCTCTTCACTGGTTCTATTCTGCATTTTCTTCCATGTCGTTCACTCCAGTACGTTGTTATTTTACTGTCCAGATTTGGGACCTGTCCCTCCAGTATTTTCCATGTGTATATTATTTGATATCTCTCTCGTCTTCTAGTGAGTACATTGGGAGAGCTTTGAGACGATCCCAATATTTAGATGCTTATCTCGTCAATGCGTGCCGTATATGTTCTCTGTATTCCCTCAATTTCAGCATCTCTCTGCTCTGAAGGGTGAAGTGAG
>WNGS01005795.1:0-21363 GCA_020271785.1 Procambarus virginalis
GACTCCGGCTTCAGACAAGAGCTATCCAATTGACGTGCAGAAGTTGCCAGACAGAGAGGCTGAGGAGTTGAGGGGGTTGAGAGTTGGGTCTTCACAAGTTTACAATTTCTGAAGGATCTCTCGCGGATTGACTGTCAACTTCACCATGAGTTCGATACTTGGATGGGTGCAGAGAGTCCGGATTTGATTAACGGATGGGACGCCGGGATGGAACAGGAAGTAGGATTAGGAATTACATATATATATATATATATATATATATATTATATATATATATATATGATATATATATATCTATATATATATATATTAAATAAATAGGAAAAACCAGGGATATACTGAACATCTTTTTTCAGATTCTTTACTTTAAAATGCATAACGTTTCGAATACTTCTTGTATTCATCATCAGATCTAAAAGAAAAATAGAAATCACAATCAAAACTGGTAAACAAAAACTCATACTGATATAACTGCCTATCAAAGAAAGGAGAATTATTAAAATACAAAACACTTAAGCATACTTAAAGTGATCAATACAAATAAAACTTATTAACTGTCACATAGATGAAAGCTAATTCCAAAACATTAAATTACAACAGGAAGTTTAAACTACTTCAACAAACCATACTAAAACTTACGTGAAGTGATCAACTGGGGTGAGACTAGATAGCTACCACATAGCTACTAACATTATAAAATATTCATATCCTGACTACAAATCTACAAAAATGTAATAAAAATACAAACAGAATAAGCGACAATTATAAAATACTAATCAAAATCGTATAAAAACTCAAATATTAAATAAAACTAAATAACAAAAAATGTATTATGTGTCCTAAATAAAAAGATTATAATAATGTACAATGTCAAGATTTGAAATAAGTAAGAAAAGGCAAAAACATGGTAGACTAAAAAAAAATTATAAATAAAATTAAACTACCAGAATGAACTATAAAGCAAATTACAGGGCCTACTGTGCACTACACAGTGTACAATTGAACAGCCGAAAGGTTGCTATTTAACAAAGGCGGCAGCTCCTTTATATATAAGGATTCCATTATTCTCAAACTGACTGGCCATTTATCAAGTGTCCAAAATTTTAAAATCAGATTCCAGCAGAGAATGATTAAACTCATAACAATGGTTTCTAATCTCCGAAAATGCTGGTTTAGACAATGGTAATCCAGTCCTAAAAGAAACTCCCCGGTGTTCAAGTATCCTAATCTTAAAGTTCCGAATGGAACTCCCGATATATCCAGCATTACAGCTGGAACAATTATACATATATACGATTTAGAGCACAGGGGGGTAGGCACTTTATCTTTAAATTTAAAATAAGAGCCTATGGTATTAGTGTTGACAAAAATAAATCTAAAGTCTAAAGTGAAACGTATATTACTGTGTTGTGCATTAAGAGTCTCTAAACATAGTAATGCACAACATAGTAATATTACGTTTCACTGCGGAGCGTGAAGTGGATAATTCATTATCGTTTCTTGATGTCAAAGTGGACAACCTTAATGGGTTCAACACTATGTTTTTAGAGAACCAACTTTTACGGGGTTACGTTTAAATTTTAATTCTTTTGTTCCTGATATCTTTAAGAAAAATGCAATTAATACTCTACTGAATAGGGCCTATGTTTTATGTTCAAATTGGAATAACTTTGATCAAGAAATCAATTTTCTTGTGAAATTTTTTTCAACAATGGTTATCCTTTACATATGATTTTATACCTTTATAAGGAATTCTTAAATAAGAAGTTTCACCCATCGTGTAGGATTACTACAGTAGAAAGGGATATTAAATATATTAAATTACCATTTTATGGCACTATTAGTTTTTCTGTAAGGAGTCGTTTGAGGAAAATGTTGCAGCATTGTTATCCTCAAGTCAACCCGTCCTCGCAAATTTAATAAGTCAATATTGACTTATTAGTTGCGTGCATAGGTGACATACTTAACATAATAGTTTCCCTTGAAAGCTTCATAGAAAACCCCGACCTTACCTAACCTTGTTAGTATGTTAAATAAGCATCTTATAGCTTCATAATTACAATTGTTACTTAACCTATTATAGGTAGGTTAGGTAATAATTGTAATTACGAAGCAATAAGATGCTTATCTTAACATACTAACAAGGTTAGGTAAGGTCGGTGTTTTCTATGAAGATTTTCAAGGGAAACTATTATGTTAAGTATGTCACCTATGCACATATTTAATAAGTCAATATTGACTTATTAAATTTGCGAGGACGGGTTGCCTCAAGTAGACTTTAGATTTATTTTGTCAACACTAATACCATAGGCCCTTATTTTAAATTTAAAGATAAAGTGCCTACCCCCCTGTGCTCTAATATCGTATATATGTATAATTGTTCCAGCTGTAATGCTGGATATATCGAGAGTTCCATTCGGAACTTTAAGATTAGGATACTTGAGCACCGGGGAGTTTCTTTTAGGACTGGATTACCATTGTCTAAACCAGCATTTTCGGAGATTAGAAACCATTGTTATGAGTTTAATCATTCTCTGCTGGAATCTGATTTTAAAATTTTGGACACTTGTATAAATGGCCAGTCAGATTTGAGAGTAATGGAATCCATATATATAAAGGAGCTGCCGCCTTTGTTAAATAGCAACCTTTCGGCTGTTCAATTGTACACTGTGTAGTGCACAGTAGGCCCTGAAATTTGCTTTATAGTTCATTCTGGTAGTTTAATTTTATTTATAATTTTGTTTTAGTCTACCATGTTTTTGCCTTTTCTTACTTATTTCAAATCTTGACATTGTACATAATTATAATCTTTTTATTTAGGATACTTAATACATTTTTTGTTATTTAGTTTTATTTAATATTTGAGTTTTTATACGATTTTGAGTAGTATTTTATTATTGTCGCTTATTCTGTTTGTATTTTATATACATTTTTTGTAGATTTGTAGTCAGGATATGAATATTTGTTATAGTGTTTAGTAGCTATGCGTATGTTGAAATTGAAACAAAAAACATCACCCCAAGCACCAAAGACCACTGCAGCGCTCTCTTCAAGAATCAACCAACTCTACGAGGAACGTGAAAAGCAAACCCAGGCTCTCCTGAATTCAGGCGCCTCACCAGTAAAATATTCAACGCAAAGTATGCAGAAGCCTTACTGAACAACCCACACCAAAATTGCATGGTATTGAACGAAGAAATCGTCTCGAAGTGTGACGAAGCAACATTGTTTAAGGACCTCTTCCCACCTGACTACCCCCAGTACAAAGAACAACATCAAATGACTACTAGAAGTAAGAAAAAATAGAGGATTCTAAGGAAGAAACCAACTGAGGGCAGCCGCTCTCTTCCCCCTCTTTAGGGGGATGGGGAACTAATTTTGCTCGTTTTGAGATGGTGGTACCCGACGTAGAAGAAAACCTGCCACTGCCGCCCTCCAGACCCGTCTCCCAGCCTAGCCAGATATGGGATTGATACAGCATCGACACTCGGACAAGCAGCTGGTCTAGCCCTGGCACTTTTTCTCTTCAACTTCAGCATTTCTCTCACCGACTTCTCTTCAGCTGTCCCCACTTCAAGGCTCGCCCCAATGGGCATTCTTCTCCTGTATCATCGTGATCGTGATCGTGTGGTAGCTATCAAGTCTCACTCCAGTTGATCACTTCACGTAAGTTTAATAGTATGGTTTGTTGTAGTAGTTATAAAATTCCTGTTGTAATTTATGTTTTTGAATTAGCCTTTATCTATGTGACAGTTAATAAGTTTTATTTGTATTGATCACTTTAAGTAAGCTTAAGTGTTTTGTTTTTTAATAATTCTCCTTTCTTTGATAGGCAGTTATATTCAGTATGAGTTCTTTGTTTACCAGTATTTGACTGTGATTTTTCTCTTAGATCTGATGATGAATACAAGAAGTATTCGAAACGTTATGCATTTTAAAGTAAAGAATCTGAAACAAGATGTTCAGTATATCCCTGGTTTTCCTATTTATCTTAAAATTAAGATTCCCGAAGGGAACATCGATCATAAATATATATATATATATTATATATATATATATATATATATATATATATATATATATATATATATATGTCGTACCTAGTAGCCAGAACGAACTTCTCAGCCTACTATGCAAGGCCCGATTTGCCTAATAAGCCAAGTTTTCACGAATTAATTGTTTTTTGATTACCTAACCTAACCTAACCTAACTTTTTCGGCTACCTAACCTAACCTATAAAGATAGGTTAGGTTAGGTTAGGTAGGTTTGGTTAGGTTCGGTCATATAACTACGTTAATTTTAACTCCAATAAAAAAAAATTGACCTCATACATAATGAAATGGGTAGCTTTATCATTACATAAGAAAAAAATTAGAGAAAATATATTAATTCATGAAAACTTGGCTTATTAGGCAAATCGGGCCTTGCATAGTAGGCTGAGAAGTGCGTTCTGGCTACTAGGTACGACATATATATATATAAATTAAGGGGTACCACCTCTGGTTAAAGTGCAGGGACCTTGCACCTGAAGAGTCAACCAACACAATACTTGTTCCCCCTATTAGACTATTTTACAGGAAATTCTTTTCGACAGCTCATAAAACGAAGGGAAGGGTCCTGAAAGATTTTCTTGATAGGAACGTCATCACTACTGACAGAAATCAGAAAATACAATTGATAATTTCTTATAAAAACAAAAAAAAAAAAAACGGCCAACCTACTCGTGAAAAACTTCCCCAGACACCAAGCAGAACGCTTGAAGGAGACCAACGTCGTCTATGCCTTCAAATGCTCACTTGGGGACTGAAAGCACCAAAGAACTCAATATATAGGTAAGACAACAACGTCTCTTTCCAGGCGACTAACAATGCATAAGCAACAGGGAGCCATCAAGGAACACATAATCTCTTCCCACAACCAGACCATCAACAGAGAAATCTTAACAAACAACACAGAAATCATCGATTGGTACAGCGATAGCTGGTGGCTTGACATCAGCGAAGCACTACACATCAAAAAGTCAACACCAGCAATCAAAAGCCAATTAGTGCACAACTATATTCTACCCACTTCAATGCACCATATGGGCCCATTAGGTCCTCTGCAGTTACTTCCATTCTCATGTACCCACCTCACCCAATACCCACCTCGCCTAAACCAATAAAAAGCGAGAGATATGTCAAATGTTCATACACCGTGTATCGAGTGTATCATAAGTGTAGTGTTAAGTGTAACGAAGTCTTTGAGAATGTAAGAAGCCCTTACGAAACGCTTCTAGGCGTCAGACCTTTAATAAAAAAAAAAATGAATTTTGGAGAATTGATATTTCCATTACCACCGACAGTGAAGAAAACATAAGAAATATTGAAAAAATTATATATATATATATATATTATATATAATATATATATATATATATATATATATATATATATATATATTGCTGTGGCCCTCCGCCTTGCTGCCCCAATCCACACCAGATATAGGTGTATTTGCGGCGAGGTGGTGGCTGACGGGTACGGCCACCATGGCCTACTCTGCCAAAGCACGGGAGGATGGCACTCGAGGCACAGTGAAGTTAACGACATCATCAAGAGGAGCCTCACCACAGCTGGATGCCCAGCTGAGAGAGAGCCTCGTTACCTAACGCCCCGTAACTCTGATGCTCTTATTGGTCGCCCGGATGGTATCACAGTGAACCCCTGGAAGAATGGCAAGCAGTTGGTATGGGACTACACGTGCGTATCAACCCTGGCTAACACCTACATTGAACTCAGTGTTGCACAACCAGGTGGCGCTGCCACCCACAGGGAAGCAGCCAAATCCCGTAAGTATAGAGAACTGGATCACCACTACAATTTTGTCCCCATTGCTTCTGAGACACTCGGCGCCTGGGGTAAAAGTGCTACCAGTTTTTTAAGGAACTGGGTTCTAGGCTCATTGAAACAACAAGGGACCCTAGAGCTGCCAGCTTTCTCTTCCAGCGCCTCAGCGTGGCGATACAGAGGGGAAATGCGCACTGCATCCAGGGTTCCTGCCCGCCATCTGAGGAGCTGGAGGAACTCGACAACCTATGATAACCATCTTTGTAACCTATATGTAACTCCTTTTTTGTAACAAAGTTCAAATAAAGCAAATATATATGTGTACATACAAAAGAATGGGGGTGGTAGGAGAAGAAAATATTAGTGATCAGTGAGAAACCACAAGGTCTCCTCTGAATACGTTTTATTTTCTTCTCCGCGGCTATGGGTCCCCACATTGGCACCAGAGGTGGTACTCTCACAACTTTTATATTATATATATATATATATATATATATAAAATATATATATATATATATATATATATATATATATATATATTATATATATATATATATTGTGACGGTAACGTGTTGGAAATGGTGGTCGGCAGTCTTCCAAATAGCAGATGTCAATGCTGGGCCACATACATTTAAGTTATAAAAAAAAGGAAAAAAAAGAGTGACTGCTTGTCTAATAATCTGTGGTAAGGTAAGATGCACGAAAACACAAAATATAAAAAGTACTTTACTTAATCTAGAAAACAAAATAAAATAAAGTCAATTCCTTGGCATTTAAAATAATGTAAAAGAAAAAACATAAAAGTATATAACAAATTGAAAAGGGGGAATGGTTACGTTAACAAAGTTAAATGATGCTGGGAATATATGCGCTAGCTATAAACCTCTTATTTGATCACACGAGGTGGGTCAAATTAGGTGTTCACAGCAGGAGCACGAGATATATTCTGGCTGAGAGAGCTGCAAGGGACTCCAACAATGACTGGCGATGAAATGTGATTGGCGTGGAGCGGGGGTGGTGTGTTGGTTGGCGGCCAATGAGAACGCAGGACGGCCGCAAGTCATAGTTTGCTGGGAGCAGCAGTTGACAGGTCGACCAGGTGTGCAGAAGTGGGGGGAAGGAGGGAGTTGCAGGTGCGTGTGGCTGTCTTGATATATACGTTAAGCCACTATAAAACGTATCTTGCATAGTGTTGAGAACGTGATGAAGTAAGGAAATAGCAGGCTAAATCTCTGATAAGAGATTATCGTCACAATATATATATATATATATAATATATATATATATATATATATATATATATATATATATATAAATCATCTCGTCCAACCAACCAATCATAAATGCAGTACAAATCTTATTGCCAGGAGCCAAGTGATCGCTCCCACCGACAGTGTGCTGCTAGGGGCACCTCTGGGCTCGAACGCCATTGAGGTAGTCCTCGAAGAAAAGCTTAAAGACCTGAGGAGGATGGAGGCGCGAATAGGGGCTTTGGATGCTCATGATGCGTTGTACCTTCTTACAAGGTGCCTGGCCTTGCCCAGACTTACCTATTTCCTCAGGTGTGCTCCTTCTTTTGACAGCCCAAAATTAACGGAATACGATTCACTCCTAAAGACAATAACTATGAAAGTGTTAAACCTCTCCCTGCAAGATGACCAGTGGGACCAAGCAACGCTCCCAGTTAGACTCGGGGGTATAGGTATTCGCAAGGCGACACAGTTAGCATTGCCGGCATTCTTATCCTCGACCAGTGCTACAAGTGAATTAGTGAAGGAAATACTACCAGAATACCTAAGGAACTCCATTGGGATTCGTGATCCCAAATTTGTGGAAGGAGCTGATCGGTGGGACACACTCGCCAATTCACACACCCGACCAACTTGTCCAAACGACGGTAAACAGGCCAAATGGGATAGCCCCATAGTGGAGAACATCGCAAAGCATTGCTGGACGTAGCTTCTCAGAAGGACAGAGCGCGTCTCCTAGCTGTGCAAGCCCCCCATGCTGGGGACTTCCTGTTGGCAGTCCCTAATTCTTCCTTGGGCACCCGCCTGGATCATCGGGCCCTAAGTATTGGTGTTGCTCTGCGCCTTGCCGCCCCTATCTCCACCGAGCACCGGTGTATTTGCGGCCAGGAACGGGCAGACCAAAACGGCAGCCATGGTCTCATCTGTCGTAAGACACAGGGAAAGATTGCCAGACACGAGGCAGTCAATGACATCATCAAGAAAAGTTTGGCTACAGATGGGTGTCCAGCACAAAGGGAACCCCAGTTGTGCAGACCTGACAACAGCCAAAAACGCCCAGATGGAGTCACCCTGCAGCCATGGAGGGAAGGTAAACAGGTCGTGTGGGATTACACCTGTGCATCTACATTGGCTGATACCTATTTACGTTACAGCTCAGCGGAGGGAGGTGGGGCAGCCACCTTCAGGGAGACCCAGAAAATCCACAAGTACAGAGACCTAGAACGTTGTTACAGGTTCGTGCCGATAGGCTCAGAGACTCTGGGCGCCTGGGGTAAATGTGCACTCAAGTTTTTAAAGGAGGTTGGTGAGGAACTCATTGGGAAAACTAGAGACCCACGAGCAGCCAGCTTCCTGTTCCAGCGCCTCAGTGTCGCGGTGCAGAGGGGAAATGCGTGCTGTATCCTGGGTACGCACCCAACCTCCGAGGAGCTGGACGAGGTCTTCGAATGCTGATTGTTTAATTGTTATATATTGTGTGTGTGTGTGTGTTCTCTGTAAACTGTAGCATTGGAATAAAATAAAACAAAACATACAAAAAAATAATAGGGTGGTAGGAGAAGAAAAGAATTAAGTATTCGGTGAGAATCCACAAGATCTTCTCTGAATGCTCTTTGTTTTCTTCTTCGAGGATGTGGGTCCCTGCAATTGCACCAGAGGTGGTACCCCTAAAATATATATATATATATATATATATATATATATATATATATATATATATATATATATATATATATATATATATATATATATATATATATATACAACCCAAGAGTCTTCACGTGCAGAAGTAACCTTTAACGACAATCCAGAACCATTCCATTTATACAGTTTCTAACCTGTCCTCTTAAAATAACATCGCTTTTGGCCGTTTGCCCGTATGGCCGAAAGTGGACGTAATTTGAAAATGAAAAAAAAAATGAAAATATATTTGGGATTTTTTTTTCAACAACAGTAAGTTAAGGATCCTCTGGTAGGTTAGGTGGGCAGGAAATTCTCATAAAGTTTCAAAACGTTAGGAAAAACGTTAATTAAAAGTTTTCTCTGCTAACCTTACCGAGTAAGCCGGACGACTCAAACAGAAAACGGAACAGTACGTCAATTTTGTGAGTCGATTTCATTTCAAATTACGTCCAAATTTGGCCATAACGCGCATAGGAGCGAAAAGTGACGTTATTTTTAAGAGGACGGGTTGTACACCACCCTACGTACTCATTATGTCACCCAGTTCCACTCCCTACACCTCTGCAACACGTCACAGCCACACTCCCACTACACTCATTTGCCTCCATTGTTAATTTAACCATCCACGCCTTCAACCATCCACGCCTACAACCATCCGCGCCTTCAACCATCCACGCCTACAACCATCCACGCCTTCAACCATCCACGCCTTCAACCATCCACGCCTTCAACCATCCACGCCTTCAACCATCCACGCCTACAACCATCCACGCCTACAACCATCCACGCCTTCAACCATCCACGCCTTCAACCATCCACGCCTACAACCATCCACGCCTTCAACCATCCACGCCTACAACCATCCACGCCTACAACCATCCACGCCTTCAACCATCCACGCCTTCAACCATCCACGCCTTCAACCATCCACGCCTACAACCATCCACGCCTACAACCATCCACGCCTTCAACCATCCACGCCTTCAACCATCCACGCCTTCAACCATCCACGCCTACAACCATCCACGCCTACAACTATCCACGCCTACAACCATCCACGCCTACAACCATCCACGCCTTCAACCATCCACGCCTACAACCATCCACGCCTACAACCATCCACGCCTTCAACCATCCACGCCTTCAACCATCCACGCCTTCAACCATCCACGCCTACAACCATCCACGCCTTCAACCATCCACGCCTTCAACCATCCACGCCTACAACCATCCACGCCTTCAACCATCCACGCCTACAACCATCCACGGCTACAACCATCCACGCCTTCAACCATCCACGCCTACAACCATCCACGCCTTCAACCATCCACGCCTACAACCATCCACGGCTACAACCATCCACGCCTTCAACCATCCACGCCTACAACCATCCACGCCTACAACCATCCACGCCTTCAACCATCCACGCCTACAACCATTCACGCCTTCAACCATCCACGCCTTCAACCATCCACGCCTACAACCATCCACGCCTTCAACCATCCACGCCTACAACCATCCACGCCTTCAACCATCCACGCCTTCAACCATCCACGCCTACAACCATCCACGCCTTCAACCATCCACGCCTACAACCATCCACGGCTACAACCATCCACGCCTTCAACCATCCACGCCTACAACCATCCACGCCTACAACCATCCACGCCTACAACCATCCACGCCTACAACCATCCACGTCTTCAACCATCCACGTCTTCAACCATCCACGGCTACAACCATCCACGCCTTCAACCATTCACACCTTCAACCATCCACGCCTACAACCATCACGCCTTCAACCATCCACGCCTTCAACTATCCACGCCTTCAACCATCCACGCNCACTTGTTTGTGATTAAAGAGTACTTGTTGCTGACTGCTGTGATCAGTCAATTTCCATCATTATTCACATAATCAATGTTGCAATTGATTAAGGCAATTTCTTTTGGTTATCGTCTAGTGACGAGGGTAAAGTAACTTAGGGATGAGTGGAGCTGTGTCCCAGAATCCCACCTTGCCTGACTGTGTTCACTTTAGTTGTGATAGGGGGAGTCACTGTTAGACTACCCACCTGATTACGGGGGTCGCTCCTGTTGGACTGGAGGACCTTAAGCTTGTGATTAGAGTAGCTGCCACTAGGAAGTCGTGTCACTATTGATTGCTTGCTTGTGTCATCAGTGGAAGAATTGTTCAGTTAGTTCATGTTGTCAGCCCGAAGTGTCAGCAGGATGGAGCCTGCTGTCATTTCTCGAGGGGCTGTTGAATAGCTGTGTTGCAAATGCCACTGGTTGGACTGTAACGTAATTAAATCACACGCTGTGGTGTAACTTAGTCTGTGATATTTTTCTTTGAGTTTGCAATATTGCGTCATCAGTGGGCACACCTGTGTTCAGGTTAGTTCAGTATGCAGCCACACAGCAAGGGTTGCTATTTAGCTGTTGGTTATGGTGCCACTGGATGGACATTAACGTAAAGATTAATTTGAGGAAGGGTGCTGGAGTTGCCAGTGAACCCATTAGTTATTGATGTCATTGAAAGGCTACTGATTTGATTGCATTGCAACCGCTATTGCAGGTGTAGACTGCACTGAGGCGTAGAACAGTTAGGAGGTTACTGGAGACGTGTTCCAGAACTCACTGTGTCATTTGTTGTAATTGTGATTATAGATCTGTTAGTTCTTGCTTGCGTGTTGATTCCTCTGTGGGCACGCTTATGTTCGAGTAACGTCATTGACATTCTTTTGTTTTAATGTAGTAGTCTAGTCTCTTGTTATAATAAATTGTTATTTGTTAACAGTCTTTGATGTCAACCTTCAACTATTCTGTACCACTCCCATTGTTCTGATATATATTTGATATTGTTGTTTTAAATCTTTGATATGACGGCTGCGCTCTTGGGAATTCGAATTCCAATTCATAGCGCCACACAACAAATATAAAATTTGATTGTGAGAACCCGTCGGTTACCCTTTATTGGTTTTAACGTCATGTTTAACTAGGAGGAACCAGCGGCCTATTGTGGACAGGTTTTCACCCCTGCTGGTGGAAGCCTGGCGGTTTGCTCCCGCTTCTCCTTTTTCTACTGGACTCATGCTTAACTGCCAAGAGCAGCCTTTAAACTTGTAGTCCACCTCCTAAGGGAGGTAGGCGTAGAGAAAAATCTCACAGCTGGCGCCCAACGTGGGGCTATGCAACTTGGGTTCGAGCCCATGCAGGGCAGTCTCATTGATTTTTAAAGTAACATAAAAGTTATCATTACAGAACAATGTGGGCCAGGATGGTTGAAGGTATGTTTTGTGCACGGTTGTCACACACAGGTACACACACACCACACACACTGTAGGAAAGAGGTATTTCATGGTAAATATGGTGAAATTTGTCTGGCTTTCGTGGCTGCTAGCTAGGGGACATTGACACACTCGTGAGTGAGTGGGGTCAGCTCAGCAGCAGGTGTCGTGGACACCAAGCCAGCGTGCAACAGTGGTTGCAAGGGGTGCACTCAGGATATGCCTGAGGTGCAAGACACCACCTACCTGAGGGTAGACGAAGCTTCTAGAAGTGACCTCAAGCGTGAGAGGTCTCATTGGACGACAGAGTAGTTGTCAAGGGTGTCATTAGAGTGTAGTTGTTAGATACACCTTAGGATCTTAGTGGGAGGTCGCGCCACCAGCTAAGGATCCGAGTTGTCTTCTTTAGAGAAAGGAGAGTAATTATCTGTAGTTAGACAGGTGAGGGAATTCTTGCCAGAGTGGGGACTGTACAACCCCAGGAAGAATTCATGGTAGTCACTTGAGAGGTTGAGCAGAGGCTCCCGACTGGAGAGGTTGAGCAGAGGCTCCCATTTTCAGAGGTGACAGCAAGGCCGAGTTCGAGCCTGATGGTGAGAGTGCAGCAAGTCAGTGCTGGCTCAAGAGCAGATTGCAAGGGGGCAATCTCACACAGGGAAGGGAAGCAAGCCCACCCTAGTGCACTTAACCTGGTGACAAGGTATGAAGGTAAAGATGCCTAGCATGGCAGCACTGAGAAAGACGATTCGATGGATGCATACATCGATCGCCTTTTGAAGAAAGGCTGAAAATGCAAGATGGCAAAGGTCATTTTGGGCTGGTGATTTTCCATGGTTCAGATCCCCAGCAGCATAATGATTTTGTTCTTTAAGGATTGCCTTGGTAAAGGGTTATAGTAGATCTGCAGAGGGAATGCTGATCACATTCCAAGTTAGGTCCAGGTAGAAACGGACCGGGGAGTTTGACAGATGTCAAGAGTTTCGCTCATGTCCTTGTTAGAGGAGCGAGACCGAGGAAAAGCAAGGGAGAGACCCCAAGCTCAGTAGGGTGAGTGT
Source organism: Procambarus virginalis (assembly GCA_020271785.1). Classification (NCBI taxonomy): domain Eukaryota; kingdom Metazoa; phylum Arthropoda; class Malacostraca; order Decapoda; family Cambaridae; genus Procambarus; species Procambarus virginalis. Next base: position 13,103 of record WNGS01005795.1, read on the forward strand.
AGGTGCTTGTAGAAGGGCTTTCTCCCAGATAGTTCAGTCGGTAGAGCAAGACCGGCTGGTGTTTGACAGTTGGACAGGTAGGGTGATCCTGTCAACTTGTTGCAATGTCAGGTGGAAAACTGACAGTAAGTTCTTAGTAGGCTGAGGGGAGGTAGAAGTACTTCACCGGTAAGGCCACACCAATGTGTTGCTCATGTGTCCAGTATGACACAGACCGAGGATGGAAATGGGAGGTTCAGTGATGGAAATGGTTGCGAGGTGTTGAACCGGCCAGGACCAGAGCTAGAGCCGAACATGTTGCCACTCCAAGGTCAGGCAGCACCACCAGGGTGATCCGGTGGTAGTGCACAGGGACCCTCAGGCCAGTGATGTATAGGAAACAGAGTTACACACTACACACTTGTTTAGCTAGTACACCTGTTGGGCAGGTGTGTGCAGAAAAACTAGCTGGTGTTTTGAATGTATTTTCCTTGCAGGAAAATATATTCTTTAGTGGGAGGTAGTGTGAGGAGATGTAGAATCTCCTCAGCTAGTTTTCCTAGTTTCTAGAATAGGCTAGTCGCTCTAGGGACTCTAGAAACTGAAGCTTTCAAATTTACATATACTTGTTGGGTGTCATATGAAAGCTTATGTTAAATGCTGGCAGTTAAAACTAATGAGAGGTCTGTGATTGCTCTGTAGAGAGAATTACAGCAAAATTTGCCTGTTCTGTGAAACAGAGAGGGTAGTATAACAAAAACCGTTAGAGGTGGAGGGGGGACAGTGGGGCGAACGCTGCCTCCCCCCCACCAAGGGAGACGTTGAGACGTTGTGTTAGGCCTCACCCTCCTTGTGACGTCACGCCACGCCACAGGCGAGGGGCCCGTGTGATTGGTCTAAGCACCCCTACTCCTATGCCGAGTTTTGGCGCGAAAAGCTGTCATTGGAAGCGGCATCAGGACCAGTGCCGGCTTCCTGCTGATTGGTCAAGACAAGGTAGGGGGAGAAATATGGGCATGTGAGCCTCTCTAGCCGCCAAGAGAGTTTAGTTTGAATTGGGCAGCCAGGGTGTGAGAGTGTCTAGGTGGGGGTGGCGGGCCTGCCACCCCCACCACCGTTATCGCTCCTGTCGTTCTGTTTACTCATATTGCATGGCACTCCAGCCACCCTGGGTGTGTCGAAGCCCAAAATTGCGAGAAACTGGGACTTGGACTTTGAATTCCGCCCGACGTCGTCCATGTGGTAGGTGACGCCGGCCAGTGTCACCCTGTCACCCCAGTGTAAGAGCGAGTCATGCTCTGGTATGATGGGGTTGTTAGTGATTCCCCATCCATGTGTGTATGCCACGCGGCCACCCAGGCCGCCCCCTGGCCGCCCCTGGCCGCGCGGCACCCGCCGGCCGCCCAGCCAGCACCCACCCACCACCACCACCCCCGCGCGCGCCGCCCGGGTGGGGTGGGGTGCTGTGACGTCACGCGCCACCCGTGGCCACCCTCCTGAAGGCCACGCAGTGGCCACATGTTGGCCACCACCTTTGGCCACCCCCTTGGCCACATTCCCAGGACAGCCTAGGCCACATCTTGTCGACGCACGAGGAGCAAGCTAAGTGTTGACAGCCAGGTGGTAAGGACCTGGGAAATGAGGAAATGTGTGGAAGGAAACGTGAGTACTTTATCGGTGTCTCAGATTAGTGGAAATCATAGTAGAAAAGTTGTGTGAGCCCCTAGCCCGGCCAGGCTAGGGAAGTAGCTGAGACGCCCGTCTGTGGCATGCCCAGGTGACTGTGGGGCAGTACCTGGAGTGGGAAATTGTCACTGTAAATCACGTAGTGTTATAATTATATATCTGTAGATATATTGTTGTGTGTAGACTGACTAGAGTTTGGGACCAGTCAGTGTAGAGAAATCATCATATAAATGATCCAGTCTGGCGATTCTGTATAATCGTCCAGCCTTGGTTAGTGCCATGGTACCTCATTATGTAATTAGGCCAGGTTAGAGTTAATTAAGCAGGCCCGTGGGGCAGGGTTATTAGTGGATATCCTGAGGTCTGTATATTCCTGGTGATTAATTTACATTGTTTATGGAGGCATTTCCATGTGTTTCATTTGCATGTTGTTGTACTGTGTTGTGTGGTGAGTCAGTAGATGTGATCGCTGACTGATTGCCTAATGATGTCATTAGCATGGGGGGCATGCTGACGGTATCATTATGTGCAGGTTTGTGCAGTGTTATCAGGTATACGATATTACTGTCCTAGGAACTGTGTTGAGGATTTAAAGGGACCCTTTGAGTATTCAGGGAAATTCTCAGTCACTTAATGGGAGCGAGCAATTTGTTAATTTGCCTAATTATGGGAGAATTAGTGCCAGCTGTCCGCGTAGAGCGACGGTGTCTTATATTAACGTATATTGTCTTGCTGAAGCCACCGGGATCGGGCGATCTTTTGCAACGTTTGCAAGATTAGAGGGACAGTAAGATTGGTATACCTTGATTGTTGCAAAACCGTGTGTCATTACTGTGTGGGCATAGTAATTAACGAGTTGCAGTAGTCGCAACTGTATGTGGGCAGTGCTATTTTATGTTTTGCATGCCATTATATGTGTGACCTATGTAACCTTAGGGTTACTTTGTTTCTTTGAGTTGTGTGGAGTACTTAAGGATTCAGTGAGTTAATTAGGGGTAATTAACTGGATAAGGGGGTGCACACTTGAAGTTGTTGAATGAGTGAGTGCTGTTATGGGAGAACAGTGTTGAACTTGAGCTTGTGGGAATACGTGTCCGGTGCAATTAATTGTCCGTGTGACAATTAATTGACCACTCTAGCTAATTATGTAATTAGCATTCTCATCATGAATTCACGTAGTGGGAGAGGATCTGTCAGAGTCTGTCAGTGATAGTGCTAACGTCAGTTGCTCGAGACTAACTGCCTTTCAGGGTTGGGGCAATTAGTGGCTCATGATAATTAGTGGAGTAATTAACGTCTGGAGTCTTGAGGACTCAGATGACTCGGTAAAGCGAGGTCATGGGGTTAGCATAATACGTTATATTAATCATATTCTGTCTGGTGACAGTGGATTAAGTTGCACTCATTGTTAATTAGGGTAATTAACTCCTCTTCCGTGAATTCACAGTGTTTGATGAGACCTGCTTAGGCAGTGCGGAGTGAGACGTATTTATGTATGATTAATTATCGGTCCTGGTGACAGTTAATTAATTGCTCAAGGCTAATTAGGGTAATTAGCACTCATTAGTAAGTAAACGTAATTAGTGATACACAGACTGTTGAGAAGCCACCCACTTGGGGTAGGCTTAGTTAACGTAACTCAATTGGGATGTAATTAGTGGTCCGTTTGACCTTAATTAAGAATTACTCACTGAATACTTGCAAGGAGTCAAGTGTGATGTAATTTAAGAGTTTGAGTTATTGTGACAAGAGGACTTGTGTTAACGTAGAGTACTATCATGTTGTTGTCTAGAGTGAGACACTTGTTGTGATTAAAGTAGTACTTGTTGCTGACTGCTGTGATCAGTCAATTTCCATCATTATTCACATAATCAATGTTGCAATTGATTAAGGCAATTTCTTTTGGTTATCGTCTAGTGACGAGGGTAAAGTAACTTAGGGATGAGTGGAGCTGTGTCCCAGAATCCCACCTTGCCTGACTGTGTTCACTTTAGTTGTGATAGGGGGAGTCACTGTTAGACTACCCACCTGATTACGGGGGTCGCTCCTGTTGGACTGGAGGACCTTAAGCTTGTGATTAGAGTAGCTGCCACTAGGAAGTCGTGTCACTATTGATTGCTTGCTTGTGTCATCAGTGGATGAATTGTTCAGTTAGTTCATGTTGTCAGCCCGAAGTGTCAGCAGGATGGAGCCTGCTGTCATTTCTCGAGGGGCTGTTGAATAGCTGTGTTGCAAATGCCACTGGTTGGACTGTAACGTAATTAAATCACACGCTGTGGTGTAACTTAGTCTGTGATATTTTTCTTTGAGTTTGCAATATTGCGTCATCAGTGGGCACACCTGTGTTCAGGTTAGTTCAGTATGCAGCCACACAGCAAGGGTTGCTATTTAGCTGTTGGTTATGGTGCCACTGGATGGACATTAACGTAAAGATTAATTTGAGGAAGGGTGCTGGAGTTGCCAGTGAACCATTAGTTATTGATGTCATTGAAAGGCTACTGATTTGATTGCATTGCAACCGCTATTGCAGGTGTAGACTGCACTGAGGCGTAGAACAGTTAGGAGGTTACTGGAGACGTGTTCCAGAACTCACTGTGTCATTTGTTGTAATTGTGATTATAGATCTGTTAGTTCTTGCTTGCGTGTTGATTCCTCTGTGGGCACGCTTATGTTCGAGTAACGTCATTGACATTCTTTGTTTTAATGTAGTAGTCTAGTCTCTTGTTATAATAAATTGTTATTTGTTAACAGTCTTTGATGTCAACCTTCAACTATTCTGTACCACTCCCATTGTTCTGATATATTTGATATTGTTGTTTTAAATCTTTGATATGACGGCTGCGCTCTTGGGAATTCGAATTCCAATTCATAGCGCCACACAACAAATATAAAATTTGATTGTGAGAACCCGTCGGTTACCCTTTATTGGTTTTAACGTCATGTTTAACTAGGAGGAACCAGCGGCCTATTGTGGACAGGTTTTCACCCCTGCTGGTGGAAGCCTGGCGGTTTGCTCCCGCTTCTCCTTTTCTACTGGACTCATGCTTAACTGCCAAGAGCAGCCTTTAAACTTGTAGTCCACCTCCTAAGGGAGGTAGGCGTAGAGAAAAATCTCACAAGTCTCCCCATGATTAGAAGTTGGATCCGTCCTGCAGCCACAGAAGCTGCTCTCTCTATTATATTGATGGTGGCCATGTTGGTTCTATCATATTCCTGTTGGGGTCTTCTGTAATTCGGGGGAGGGGGTTATATATGACTACTATTATAATTTTCTGTCCTCCAGTTGCAATGGTGCCTGATATGTAGTCCCTGAAACCTTCACAGTTCTGAATTACCATCTCTTCGAAACTCCAACCTTCTCTTAGTAGCAAAGCCACACCACCTCCTCCTCTCCCTTCTCTCTCTTTCCTCACTACATAGTAGCCCTGTGGAAACACTGCATTTGTTATGATTTTCGTTAGCTTTGTTTCTGTGAGTGCTATTATGTCTGGGTTTTCTTCTAGTGCCCACTCTCCAAGTTCACTAGTTTTATTTGTAATCCCATCTATGTTAGTGTACATCGCCTTGAAGCTCACTTTCTTCTGTTCATTTACATATCCCTTTCTTGGCGAGTATTCTACTGGTGTGGGAAGCTGTTCCGTGGGTGAGAGGATCTGTGAGGTGGTTTGCAGGGTCGCAGAGGGTTTTGGGGTGGGGGGTGGGGGTTTAAGGGAAGGGGGAACGGGTAGGGTGTGGGTTAAGGAGATAGGGGGGACATGGAGGATACGGGGTGAGGGGGGAGGAGGAATAGGGAGGGTATGGGATGAAGGGGGAAGGGGGACTGGGGGGAAAGGTGGGAGGGGGGACATGATGGGAATGGGGATGGGTTGTCGGGGTCAGAATGGGGTGGGGGGGGAGGGAGGGTTGGGTGGGGGCAGGTAGGGTGAGGAGAAGGAAGGGTGTCTATGCAGAGGGGGTTGGTGGTGTTGCCCCCCCCTGTGGTGGTGTGTGTGGTGTGTGTGTGTGTGTGTGTGTGTGTGTGTGTTTTGTGAGTGGGTCTTTAACATAAAAATAATTGGTCGGGAATAAGTAACATTAGACAACGGACAGTTAAAAAGGCGGAGTCCAAGAGCTAACAGCTCGATCTTGCACTCACAAGTAGCAAATACACAAAAAACAAACACGCTCATTAAATGCTGACGTCGACCAACAACGACGTCGACCAACAATGACGTCGACCAACAATGACGTCGACCAACAACGACGTCGACCAACAACGACGTCGACCAACAACGACGTCGACCAACAATGACGTTGACCAGCAATGACGTCGACCAGCAATGACGTCGACCAGCAATGATGTCAACCAGCAATGACGTCGACCAAAAACGATGTCGACCATCATTGACGTCGATTAGCAACGACGTCGACCAGCAATGACGTCGACCAGCAATGACGTCGACCAGCAACGACGTCGACCAACAACGACGTCGACCAACATCGACGTCGACCAACAACGACGTCGACCAACAATGACGTCGACCAACAATGACGTCGACCAACAATGACGTCGACCAACAACGACATCGACCAACAATGACGTCGACCAGCAACGACGTCGACCAACAACGACGTCGACCAACAACGACGTCGACCAACAACGACGTCGACCAACAATGACGTCGACCAACAACGACATCGACCATCAATGATGTCGACCAACAATGACGTCGACCGGCAACGACGTCGACCAACAACGACGTCGACCAACAACGACGTCGACCAACAACGACGTCGACCAACAATGACATCGACCAAAATGACGTCGACCAACAATGACGACAACCAACAACGTCGACCAACAGTGACGTCGACCAACAATGACATCGACTAAACAATGACGTCGACCAACAATGACGACAACCAACAACGACGTCGACCAACAATGACATCGACCAAACAATGACGTCGACCAACAATGACGTCGACCAACAATGACGTCGACCAACAATGACATCGACCAAACAATGACATCGACCAAACAATGACATCGACCAAACAATGACGACAACCAACAATGACGTCGACCAACAATGACATCGACCAAACAATGACGACAACCAACAATGACGTCGACCAACAATGACGTCGACCAACAATGACATCGACCAAACAATGACGACAACCAAAAACGATGTCGACCAACAATGACGTTGACCAACAATGACATCGACCAAACAATGACGACAACCAACAATGACGTCGACCAACAATGACGTCGACCAACAATGACGTCGACCAACAATGACGTCGACCTACAATGACGTCGACCACAATGACGTCGACCAACAATGACGTCGACCAACAATGACGTCGACCAACAATGACATCGACCAAACAATGACGTCGACCAACAATGACGTCGACCAACAATGACGTCGACCAACAATGACATCGACCAACAATGACGACAACCAACAATGACGTCGACCAACAATGACGTCGACCAACAATGACGTCGACGAACAATGACGTCGACGAACAATGACGTCGACCTACAATGACGTCGACCGACAATGACGTCGACCAACAATGACGTCGACCAACAATGACGTCGACCAATAATGACATCGACCAAACAATGACGTCGACCAACAATGAAATCGACCAAACAATGACGTCGACCAACAATGACGTCGACCAACAATGACGTCGACCAACAATGACGTCGATCAAACAATGACGTCGACCAACAATGACATCGACCAAACAATGACGTCGACCAACAATGACATCGACCAAGCAATGACGTCGACCAACAATGACATCGACCAAACAATGACGTCGACCAACAATGACGTCGACCAACAATGACGTCGACCAACATTGACGTCGACCAACAATGACGTCGACCAACAATGACATCGACCAAACAATGACGACAACCAAAAACGATGTCGACCAACAATGACGTCGACAAACAATGACATCGACCAAACAATGACGTCGACCAACAATGACGTCGACCAACAATGACGTCGACCAACAATGACGTCGAACAACAATGACGTCGAACAACAATGACGTCAACCAACAATGACGTCGACCAACAACGACGTCGACCAACAACGACGTCGACCAACAATGACGTCGACCAACAATGACGTCGACCAACAATGACGTCGACCAACAATGACGTCGACTTACAACGACGTCGACCAACAACGGCGTCGACCAACAACGACGTCGACCAACAACGACGTCGACCAACAATGACGTCGACCAAGAACGACATCGACCAACAATGACGTCGACCAACAATGACGTCGACCAGCAATGACGTCGACCAGCAATGACGTCGACCAGCAATGACGTCGACCAAAAACGATGTCGACCAACATTGACGTCGACTAGCAACGACGTCGACCAGTAATGACGTCGACCAGCAATGACGTCGACCAACAATGACGTCGACCAACAATGACGTCGACCAACAATGACGTCGACCAACAACGACATCGACCATCAATGACGTCGACCAACAATAACGTCGACCAACAACGACGTCGATCATCAATTATGCTAACTGTTCAATAGAGCTGCCTCATAACTGCATT
>WNGS01005796.1:4212-15933 GCA_020271785.1 Procambarus virginalis
GAATTACCGAATTTTTATACCGAAAGTAAACCAATTACTGAGAGCGCCGTGGGTCACATTTTGCTCAAACCCCCTGCAGTTTCAAAATATACCAAACTTCCCAATTCGACCTTGAGCCATATTTTGGAGCAAATTCTGGCTCTCTGCACTTATTCGCAGTTTGAAATTACGACTTTGTATACCGAAAATATGCCAATTACTGAGAGCGGCTGATGAGTCACATTTTGCCAAACCCTTCCTGCAGTTTTAAAACAAATCACAAACTCCCAATTCGACCTTGAGCCATATTTTGGAGAAAAATTCTGACTCTGTGCGCGTATTGACAGTTTGAAATTACGATTTTTATACCGAAAATATACCAATTACTGAAAGCGGCGATGGATCACATTTTAGCCCAAACTCTCCCTGCAGTTTTCAAAATATCCCAAACATCCACAAATTCGACGCTTGAGCCATATTTGGAGCATGATTTTTTATACCGAAAATATGTCAATTACTGAAAGCGGCGAAGGATGACATTTTGCCCAAACCTTCCCTGCAGTTTTCAAAATATCCCGAACATCACAAATTCGACGCTTGAGCCATATATTTTGGAGCCAAATTATGGCTCTCTGCTCGTATTCGCAGTTTGAAATTACGACTTTTTATACCGAAAATATGCCAATTACTGAGAGCGGCGATGGGTCACATTTTGCCCAACCCACTCCTGCAGTTTTCAACATATCCCAAACATCCAAATTCGACGCTTGAGCCATATTTGGAGCCAAATTATGGCTCTCTGCACGTATTCGCAGTTTGAAATTACGATTTTTTATACCGAAAATATGCAATTACTGAGAGCGCGATGGTCACATTTTGCCCACCCCCCCCCTGCAGTTTTCAAAATATCCCGAACATCACAAATTCGACGCATAAGCCATATTTTGGAGCCAAATTCTGGCTCTCTGCACGTGTTCGCAGTTTGAAATTACGAATTTTTATACCGATAATATGCCAAATAATGAGAGTGGCGATTTGTCACATTTTGCCCAAACCCCCCCTGCAGTTTTGAAAATATCCCAAACATCCCAAATTCGACGTTTGAGCCATATTTTGGAGCCAAATTCTGGCTCTCTGCACGTATTCGCTCTTTGAAATTACGATTTCTTATCCGGTAAATATGCCAATTACTAAAAGCGGCGGTGGATCACATTTTGCACAAACCCTCCCTGCAATTTTCAAAATATCCCAAGCATCCAAAATTCGACGCATGGGCCATATTTTGGAGCCAAATTCTGGCTTTCTGCACATATTCGCAGTTTGAAATTACGACTTTTATACCAAAAAATTGCCAATTAATGAGAGCGGCGATGGGTCACATTTTGGACAACCCCCCCCTGCAGTTTCAAAATATCCCAAACATCCAAAATTCGACGCTTGAGCCATATTTTGGAGCCAAATTCTGGCTCTCTGCACGTATTCGCAGTTTGAAATTACGTCTTTTTATACCGAAAATATGCTAATTACTGAGAGCGGCGATGGATCACATTTTGCCCAAACCCTCCCTGCAGTTTTCAAAATATCCCGAATATCACAAATTCGACGCTTCAGCCATATTTTGGAGCCAAATTATTACTCTCTGCACGTATTCGCTGTTTGCAATTACAACTTTTTTTACCGAAAATATGTTAATTACTGAGAGCGGCGATGGGTCACATTTTGCCCAAACCCCCCCTGCAGATTTCAAAATATCCCAAACATCAAAATTCGACTCTTGAGCCATATTTTGGAGCCAAATTCTGGCTCTCTGAACGTATTCGCAGTTTGAAATTACGACTTTTTATTCCGAAAATATGCCAATTACTGGGAGCGGCGATGGGTCACATTTTGCCCAAAACCCCCCTGCAGTTTTAAAATATATCACTAACATCCCAAATTCGACCCTTGAACCATATTTCTGAGCCAAATTCTTGCTCTCTGCACGTATTCGCAATTTGAAATTACGAATTTTATACCGAAAATGTGCCAATTACTGAGAGCGGCGATGGGTCACATTTTGCCTAAACCCTCCCTGCAGTTTTCAAAATATCCCAAACATCCCAAATTCGAAGCTTGAGCCATATTTTGGAGCCAAATTCTGGCTCTCTGCACGTATTCGCAGTTTGAAATTACTAATATTTATGCCGAAAATATGCCAATTACTGATAGCAGCGATGGGTCACATTTAGCCCAAACCCTCCCTGCAGTTTTCAAAATATCCCAAACTTCCCAAATTCGAAGCTTGAGCCATATTTGGGAGGCAAATTCTTGCTCTCTGCACATATTCGCAGTTTAAAATTACGATTTTTATACCGAAAATATGCATATTACTGAGAGCGGTGATGGGTCACATTTTGCCCAAACCCAAACTGTGGTTTTCAAAATATCCGAAACATCCCAAATTCGACGATTGAGCCATATTTTGGAGTTAAATTCTGGCTCTCTGCACGTATTCGCAGTTTGAAATTACTAATATTTATGCCGAAAATATGCCAATTACTGATAGCGGGGATGGGTCACATTTAGCCCAAACCCTCCCTGCAGTTTTCAAAATATCCCAAACTTCCCAAATTCGAAACTTGAGCCATATTTGGGAGCCAAATTCTGGCTCTCTGCACATATTCGCAGTTTGAAATTACGATTTTTATACCGAAAATATGCATATTCCTCCTCTTTCTTATTGCGCATGCGCGGCTCTCGAGCGTAAATGAATATGTATTTATCGCAATTGACTAAGGAAGGAAGAGGTAATAACAAGTATTAATATCACATTAAATTCTTCTGTGATAAAATAGAATTTCTAGTAACATAAATTGGCTTACTAAAAGTTGTGCAGCCAATCGAGGAAATTAAAGTAAAATCATTTGCATCAAAGTAATTTCCTCTAGAATATTTAATATTAATTAAATAAGGGAGCTCCAGTAAGGAATAGTATACTACGAAATCAAACTTAACTATTTTTAGTAAAAGAAATGATAAACTGGTCTCTTGTTATAAATTCAACTAAATGTAGAGAAAATTCATGTTACTGCCTGTTGTTCCTCAGACTAGGAAGAATTTGGCAATGAATAAATCATGATAATGATTAAATCTATAAGTTAGTAATTTTAGTAACTACTTTGGTTAATTCAAAGGTTGTATAAATACAATGATGTATAAAAGTGTTGGTTATTTCCAACATAACTCCGGAGAGAGAAAACTCGGGTCGTAGTTCAGGTATTAGTACTAACGTTCTAATTTTGCTGTAAGAGCTGTTTTAGCTGTAATCAGACAAGTTGCCGTTGCCTCCTCCGCATCAGCTCTAATGCGGCTGAAACGTCGAAATATGCAATAAAAACAAGGTTTCTCTCCCATTCAATATCTTACTCGCTAATTTAACGAGGTACGAATGGTTGATTGAAAATATTGTATTTAATGTGAATTTGAAATTAATTACGCGTATACATCAGATTTGTTGCATATGTAATAAATTAATAACAATAAACTTGCAATCCTTAAAAGAAGTGGGAAAAATGACGAGATAGCCCATTATTCGTTCAAAATCACACAAATCAATGTGTTTTCATTAGAATTAACTAAAATGTTCCAGATTTTCCGTGTATGTTACAGAAAGATGTACTGCAAAAACAGCTCTAATGCGGCTGAAACGTCGATATATGCAATAAACTCAGGGTTTCTCTCCTTGGATACGGATTGTCAGTTTATTGTTATTAATTCATTATATATGCGACAAATCTGATGTATATGCGTAATTAATTGCAAATTCACATTAAATACATTATTTTCAATCAACCATTCGTACCTCGTTAAATTAGCGAGTAAGATATTGAATGGGAGAGAAACCTTGTTTTTATTGCATATTTCGACGTTTCAGCCGCATTAGGGCTGTTTTAGCTCTAATCAGACAAGTTGCCATTGCCTCCTCCGCATCAGCTCTAATGCGGCTGAAACATCGAAATATGCAATAAAAACAGGGTTTCTCTCCTAATCAATATCTTAGTCTCTATTGTAACGAGGTACGAATGGTTGATTGAAAATAATGTATTTAATGTGAATTTGCAATTAATTACGCGTATACATCAGATTTGTTGCATATGTAATGAATTAATAACAATAAGCTGGCAATCCTTAAAAACGTGGGAAATACGACGAGATAGTCATTTCTTCGTTCAAATCACACAAATCAATGTGTTTTCATTAGAATTAACTAAAATGTTCCAGATTTTCCGTGTATGTTGCAGAAAAAAGATGTACTGCAAAAACTACGTACGAATGGTTGATTGATTATATGTAGTGAATTCGTTCACTACATCCGAGAGCGGGGGCTTACTCCCGCCGTTTACCCGTTGGACCTCCAGTCTCCGGCAATGTTCTGGCACAGAGAAAGTTGCATTATTATTGAAAATACATTATTATTGAAAATAATGTATTTAATGTGTATTTGCAATTAAATACGAGTTTGCATCATATATATCGTATATGTAGTGAATTCGTTCACTACATGTGAGAGTGGGGGCTTACTCCCGCCGTTTACCCTTTGATGTAAACCATATTTTGGAGACAAATTCTGGCTCTGCACGTATTCGCAGTTTGAAATTACGAATTTTTATACCGAAAATATGCCAATTATTGAGAGCAGCGATGGGGTCACATTTTGCCCAAACCCACCCTGTAGTTTTCAAAATGTCCCAAACATCCCAAATTCGTAGCTTGAGCCATATTTCGGACCCAAATTCTGGCTCTCTGCACATATTCTCAGTTTGAAATTACGACTTTTTATACCGAAAATATGCCAATTACTGGGAGCGGCGATGGGTCACATTTTGCCCAAACCCCCCTGCAGTTTTAAAATATATCACAAACATCCCAAATTCGACCATTGAGCCATATTTTGGAACCAAATTCTGGCTGTCTGTACGTATTCGCAGTTTTAAATTAATTAAGATTTTTATACCGAAAATATGCCAACTACTGAAAGCGGCGATGGATCATATTTAGCCCAAACCCTCCCTGCAGTTTTCAAAATATCCCAAACATCCCAAATGCGACGCTTGAAACATATTTTGGAGCCAAATTCTGGCTCTCTGAACGTATTCGCAGTTTGAAATTACCACTTTTCATACCGAAAATATCCCAATTACTGAAAGCGGCGATGGATCATATTTAACCCAAACACTCCCTTCAGTTTTCAAAATATCCCGAACATCCTAAATTAGACGCTTAAGCCATATTTTGGAGCCAAATTCTGGCTCTGCACGTATTCGCAGTTTGAAATTACGAATTTTATACCGATAATTTGCCAATTACTGAGAGCGGCGATGGGTCACATTTTGCCCAACCCCCCCTGCAGTTTTAAAATATATCTCAAACATCCCAAATTCGACCCTTGAACCATATTTTGGAGCCAAATACTGGCTCACAGCACGTATTCGCAGTTTGAAATTACGACTTTTTATACACAAAATATGCCAATTACTGAGAGCGGCGATGGGTCTCATTTTGCCCAAACTCCCACTGCAGTTTTCTAAATATCCCAAACATCCCAAATTCGAAGATTGAGCCATATATCGGAGCCAAATTCTGGCTCTCTACACGTATTCGCAGTTTGAATTACGACTTTTTATACCGAAAGTATGCAAATTACTGAAAGCAGCGAGGGATCGCATTTTGACCAAACCCTGCCTGCAGTTTTCAAAATATCCCAAACATCCCAAATTCGACGCTTGAGCCGTATTTTGGACCCAAATTCTGGCTCTCTGCACGAATTCGCAGTTTGAAATTACGAATTATTATACCGCAAGTAAACCAATTACTGAGAGCGCCGATGGGTCACATTTTGCTCAAACTCCCCTGCAGTTTGAAAATATATCACAAACATCCAAAATTCGACCCTTTAGCCATATTTGGAGCCAAATTCTGGCTTTCTGCTCTTATTCGCAGTTTGAAGTTACGACTTTTTATACCGAAAATATGCAAATTACTGAGAGCGGCGATGGGTCACATTTTGCACAAACCCCCACTGCAGTTTTCAAAATATCCCAAACATCCCAAATTCGAAGATTGAGCCATATTTTTGAGCCAAATTCTGGCTCTCTGCACGTATTCGCAGTTTGAAATTACGAATTTTTATACCGAAAATATGCCAATTACTGAGATTTGCGATGGGTCACATTTTGTCCAAACCCACCTGCAGTTTTAAAATATATCACAAACATACAAAATTCGAACCTTGAATCATATTTAGAAGCCAAATTCTGGCTCTCTGCACGTATTCGCAGTTTGAAATTACGAATTTTATACCGAAAATGTGCCAATTACTGAGAGCGGCGATGGGTCACGTTTTGTCCAAACCTCCCTGAAGTTTTCAAAATATCCGAAACATCCAAAATTCGACCCTTGAGCCATATTTTGGAGCCAAATTCTGGCTCTCTGCACGTATTCGCAGTTTGAAATTACGAATTTTTATACCGATAATATGCCAATTACTGAATGCGTCGATGGGTCATGTTCTGCCCAAACCCCCACAGCAGTTTTCAAAACCTCCGAAACATTCCAAATCGACGATTGAGCGATATTTTGGAGCCAAATTCTGGCTCTCTGATCTTATTCGCAGTTTGAAATTACGATTTTTATACCGAAAATATGCCAATTGCTGAGAGCAGCGATGGGTCACATTTTGCCCAAACCCCCCTGCAGTTTAAAAAAATATCACAAACATCACAAATTTGACCCTTGAGCCATATTTTGGAGCCACATTCTGGCTCTCTTCAAATATTCTCAGTTTGAAATTCCGAATTTTTATACCGAGAGTATGCCAATTACTGAGAGCAGCGATGGGTCATATTTTGCCCAAACCACCACTGCAGTTTTCAAAATATCCCAAACATTCTAAATTCGACGATTGAGCTATATTTTGGAGCCAAATTCTGGCTCTCTGCACTTATTCGTAGTTTGAAATTACGAATTTTTATACCGAAATATGCCAATTACTGAGAGCGGCGATGGGTCTCATTTTGCCCAAACTCCCACTGCAGTTTTCTAAATATCCCAAACATCCCAAATTCGAAGATTGAGCCATATATCGGAGCCAAAATCTGGCTCTCTACACGTTTTCGCAGTTTGAATTACGACTTTTTATACCGAAAGTATGCAAATTACTGAAAGCAGCGAGGGATCGCATTTTGACCAAACCCTGCCTGCAGTTTTCAAAATATCCCAAACATCCCAAATTCGACGCTTGAGCCGTATTTTGGAGTCAAATTCTGGCTCTCTGCACGAATTCGCAGTTTGAAATTACGAATTATTATACCGAAAGTAAACCAATTACTGAGAGCGCCGATGGGTCACATTTTGCTCAAACTCCCCTGCAGTTTGAAAATATATCACAAACATCCAAAATTCGACCCCTTAGCCATATTTGGAGCCAAATTCTGGCTTTCTGCTCTTATTGGCAGTTTGAAATTACGACTTTTTATACCGAAAATATGCCAATTACTGAGAGCGGCGATGGGTCACATTTTGCCCAAACCCCCCATGCAGTTTTAAAACAAATCACAAACTTCCCAAATTCGACCCTTGAGCCATATTTTTAAACCAAATTCTGACTCTCTGCGCGTATTCGGAGTTTGAAATTACGAATTTTTATACCGAAAATATACCAATTACTGAAAGCGGCGATGGATCACATTTAGCCCAAACCCTCCCTGCAGTTTTCAAAATCTCCGAACATCCCAAATTCGAGGCTTGAGCCATATTTTGGAGCCAAATTCTGGCTCTCTGCACGTATTCGCAGTTTTAAATTACGACTTTTTATACCGAAAATATGCCAATTACTGCGAGTGGCGATGGGTCACATTTTGCACAAACCCCCACTGCAGTTTTCAAAATATCCCAAACTTCCCAAATTCGAAGAATGAGCCATATTTTTGAGTCAAATTCTGGCTCTCTGCACGTATTCGCAGTTTGAAATTACGACTTTTTATACCGGAAATATGCCAATTACTGAAATTTGCGATGGGTCACATTTTGCCCAAACTCACCTGCAGTTTTAAAATATATCACAAACATACAAAATTCGACATTTGAACAATATTTAGAAGATAAATTCTGGCTCTCTGCACGTATTTGCAGTTTGAAATTACGAATTTTACACCGAAAATGTGCCAATTACTGAGAGCGGCGATGGGTCACGTTTTGCCCAAACCTCCCTGAAGTTTTCAAAATATCCGAATCATCCCAAATTCGACCCTTAAGCCATATTTTGGAGCCAAATTCTGGCTCTCTGCACGTATTCGCAGTTTGAAATTACGAATTTTTATACCGAAAATATGCCAATTTCTGAAAGCGTCGATGGGTCATGTTCTGCCCAAACCCCCACAGCAGTTTTCAAAACATACGAATCATTCCAAATCGACGATTGAGCCATATTTTGGAGCCAAATCCTGGCTCTCTGCACTTATTCGCAGTTTGAAATTACGAATTTTTATACCGAAAATATGCCATTTGCTGTTAGCAGCGATGGGTCACATTTTGCCCAAACCCCCCTGCAGTTAAAAAAATATCACAAACATCACAAATTTGACCCTTGAGCCATATTTTGGAGCCAAATTCTGGCTCTCTGCACATATTTGCAGTTTGAAATTACGAATTTTTATACCGAAAATATGCCAATTACTGAGAGCGGCGATGGGTCATATTTTGCCCAAACCCCCACTGCAGTTTTCAAAATATTCCAAACATTCTAAATTCGACGATTGAGCAATATTTTGGCGCCAAATTCTTGCTCTCTGCACTTATTCGCAGTTTGAAATTACGACTTTTTATACCGTAAATATGTCAATTACTGAGAGCAGCGATGGGTCACATTTTGCCCAAACCCCCCTGCAGTTTTAAAATATATCTCAAACATCCCAAATTCGAAGATTGAGCGATATTTTGGAGCCAAACTCTGGCACTCTGCACGTATTCGCAGTTTGAAATTACGGTTTTTTATACCGAAAGTATGCAAATTACTGAAAGCAGCGAGGGATCGCATTTTGCCCAAACCCTGCCTGTAGTTTTCAAAATATCCCAAACATCCCAAATTCGACCCTTGAGCCATATTTTGGAGCCAAATTCTGGCTCTCTACACGTATTCGCAGTTTGAAATTACGAATTTTTATACCGAAAGTAAACCAATTACTGAGACCGCCGATGGGTCACATTTTGCTCAAACTCCCCTGCAGTTTGAAAATATAACACAAACTTCCCAAATTCGACCCTTGAGCCATATTTTGGAGACAAATTCTGGCTCTCTGCACTTATTCGCAGTTTGAAATTACGACTTTTTATACCGAAAATATGCCAATTACTGAGAGCGGCGATGGGTCACATTTTGCCCAAACCCCCCATGCAGTTTTAAAACAAATCACAAACTTCCCAAATTCGACCCTTGAGCCATATTTTTAAACCAAATTCTGACTCTCTGCGCGTATTCGGAGTTTGAAATTACGAATTTTTATACCGAAAATATACCAATTACTGAAAGCGGCGATGGATCACATTTAGCCCAAACTCTCCCTGCAGTTTTCAAAATATCCCAAACATCTAAAATTCGACGCTTGAGCCATATTTTGGAGCATGATTTTTTATACCGAAAATATGTCAATTACTGAAAGCGGCGAAGGATGACATTTTGCCCAAACCCTCCCTGCAGTTTTCAAAATATCCCGAAAACCACAAATTCGACGCTTGAGCCATATTTTGGAGCCAAATTATGGCTCTCTGCTCGTATTCGCAGTTTGAAATTACGACTTTTTATACTGAAAATATGTTAATTACTGAGAGCAGCGATGGGTCACATTTTGCCCAAACCCCCTCCTTGCAGCTTTCAACATATCCCGAACATCACAAATTCGACGCTTGAGCCATATTTTGGAGCCAAATTATGGCTCTCTGCACATATTCGCAGTTTGAAATTACGACCTTTATACCAAAAAATTGCCAATTAATGAGAGCGGCGATGGGTCACATTTTGGACAAACCCCCCCCCCCCTGCAGTTTCAAAATATCCCAAACATCCAAAATTCGACGCTTGAGCCATATTTTGGAGCCAAATTCTGGCTCTCTACACGTATTCGCAGTTTGAAATTACGAATTTTTATACCGAAAGTAAACCAATTACTGAGACCGCCGATGGGTCACATTTTGCTCAAACTCCCCTGCAGTTTGAAAATATAACACAAACTTCCCAAATTCGACCCTTGAGCCATATTTTGGAGACAAATTCTGGCTCTCTGCACTTATTCGCAGTTTGAAATTACGACTTTTTATACCGAAAATATGCCAATTACTGAGAGCGGCGATGGGTCACATTTTGCCCAACCCCCCTGCAGTTTTAAAACAAATCACAAACTTCCCAAATTCGACCCTTGAGCCATTTTTTAAAACCAAATTCTGACTCTCTGCGCGTATTCGGAGTTTGAAATTACGAATTTTTATACCGAAAATATACCAATTACTGAAAGCGGCGATGGATCACATTTAGCCCAAACCCTCCCTGCAGTTTTCAAAATCTCCGAAACATCCCAAATTCGAGGCTTGAGCCATATTTTGGAGCCAAATTCTGGCTCTCTGCACGTATTCGCAGTTTTAAATTACGACTTTTTATACCGAAAATATGCCAATTACTGCGAGTGGCGATGGGTCACATTTTGCACAAACCCCCACTGCAGTTTTCAAAATATCCCAAACTTCCCAAATTCGAAGAATGAGCCATATTTTTGAGTCAAATTCTGGCTCTCTGCACGTATTCGCAGTTTGAAATTACGAATTTTTATACCGGAAATATGCCAATTACTGAAATTTGCGATGGGTCACATTTTGCCCAAACTCACCTGCAGTTTTAAAATATATCACAAACATACAAAATTCGACATTTGAACAATATTTAGAAGATAAATTCTGGCTCTCTGCACGTATTTGCAGTTTGAAATTACGAATTTTACACCGAAAATGTGCCAATTACTGAGAGCGGCGATGGGTCACGTTTTGCCCAAACCTCCCTGAAGTTTTCAAAATATCCGAATCATCCCAAATTCGACCCTTAAGCCATATTTTGGAGCCAAATTCTGGCTCTCTGCACGTATTCGCAGTTTGAAATTACGAATTTTTATACCGAAAATATGCCAATTTCTGAAAGCGTCGATGGGTCATGTTCTGCCCAAACCCCCACAGCAGTTTTCAAAACATACGAATCATTCCAAATCGACGATTGAGCCATATTTTGGAGCCAAATCCTGGCTCTCTGCACTTATTCGCAGTTTGAAATTACGAATTTTTATACCGAAAATATGCCATTTGCTGTTAGCAGCGATGGGTCACATTTTGCCCCAACCCCCCTGCAGTTAAAAAAATATCACAAACATCACAAATTTGACCCTTGAGCCATATTTTGGAGCCAAATTCTGGCTCTCTGCACATATTTGCAGTTTGAAATTACGAATTTTTATACCGAAAATATGCCAATTACTGAGAGCGGCGATGGGTCATATTTTGCCCAAACCCCCACTGCAGTTTTCAAAATATTCCAAACATTCTAAATTCGACGATTGAGCAATATTTTGGCGCCAAATTCTTGCTCTCTGCATTTATTCGCAGTTTGAAATTACGACTTTTTAAAATGTGACCCATCGCTGCTCTCAGTAATTGGCATATTTTCGGTAT
>WNGS01005799.1:44540-57385 GCA_020271785.1 Procambarus virginalis
CCACCACCACAGTAGAGGGCAGCCACCACCACAGTAGAAGGCAGCCACCACCCAAGTAGAGGGCAGCCACCACCACAGTAGAGGGCAGCCACCACTACAGTAGAAGACAGCACCACCACAGTAGAGGGCAGCCACCACCACAGTAGAGGGCAGCCACCACCACAGTAGAGGGCAGCCACCACCACAGTAGAGGGCAGCCACCACCACAGTAGATGGCAGCCACCACCACAGTAGAGGGCAGCCACCACCACACCCCACAGTAGAGGGCAGCCACCACCACACCCCACAGTAGAGGGGCAGCCACCACCACACCCCACAGTAGAGGGCAGCCACCACCACAGTAGAGGGGCAGCCACCACCACACCCCACAGTAGAGGGCAGCCACCACCACAGTAGAAGGCAGCCACCACCACAGTAGAGGGCAGCCACTACCACAGTAGAGGGCAGCCACCACCACAGTAGAGGGCAGCCACCACCACAGTAGAGGGCAGCCACCACCACAGTAGAGGGCAGCCACCACCACAGTAGAGGGCAGCCACCACCACAGTAGAAGGCAGCCACCACCACAGTAGAGGGCAGCCACTACCACAGTAGAGGGCAGCCACTACCACAGTAGAAGGCAGCCACCACCACAGTAGAGGGCAGCCACCACCACAGTAGAGGGCAGCCACCACCACAGTAGAGGGCAGCCACCACCACACCCCACAGTAGAGGGCAGCCACCACCACAGTAGAGGGCAGCCACCACCACAGTAGAGGGGCAGCCACCACCACACCCCACAGTAGAGGGCAGCCACCACCACAGTAGAGGGCAGCCACCACCACAGTAGAAGGCAGCCACCACCACAGTAGAGGGCAGCCACCACCACAGTAGAGGGCAGCCACCACTACAGTAGAAGACAGCCACCACCACAGTAGAGGGCAGCCACCACCACAGTAGAGGGCAGCCACCACCAGAGTAGAGGGCAGCCACCACCACAGTAGAAGGCAGCCACCACCACAGTAGATGGCAGCCACCACCACAGTAGAGGGCAGCCACCACCACACCCCACAGTAGAGGGCAGCCACCACCACACCCCACAGTAGAGGGGCAGCCACCACCACACCCCACAGTAGAGGGCAGCCACCACCACAGTAGAGGGGCAGCCACCACCACACCCCACAGTAGAGGGCAGCCACCACCACAGTAGAAGGCAGCCACCACCACAGTAGAGGGCAGCCACTACCACAGTAGAGGGCAGCCACCACCACAGTAGAGGGCAGCCACCACCACAGTAGAGGGCAGCCACCACCACAGTAGAGGGCAGCCACCACCACAGTAGAAGGCAGCCACCACCACAGTAGAGGGCAGCCACTACCACAGTAGAGGGCAGCCACTACCACAGTAGAAGGCAGCCACCACCACAGTAGAGGGCAGCCACCACCACAGTAGAGGGCAGCCACCACCACAGTAGAGGGCAGCCACCACCACAGTAGAAGGCAGCCACCACCACAGTAGATGGCAGCCACCACCACAGTAGAGGGCAGCCACCACCACAGTAGAGAGGCAGCCACCACCACAGTAGAGGGCAGCCACCACCACACCCCACAGTAGAGGGCAGCCACCACCACAGTAGAGAGGCAGCCACCACCACAGTAGAGGGCAGCCACCACCACACCCCACAGTAGAGGGCAGCCACCACCACAGTAGAAGGCAGCCACCACCACAGTAGAGGGCAGCCACCACCACAGTAGAGGGCAGCCACCACCACAGTAGAGGGCAGCCACCACCACAGTAGAAGGCAGCCACCACCACAGTAGATGGCAGCCACCACCACAGTAGAGGGCAGCCACCACCACAGTAGAGAGGCAGCCACCACCACAGTAGAGGGCAGCCACCACCACACCCCACAGTAGAGGGCAGCCACCACCACAGTAGAGAGGCAGCCACCACCACACTAGAGGGCAGCCACCACCACAGTAGAGAGGCAGCCACCACCACAGTAGAGGGCAGCCACCACCACACCCCACAGTAGAGGGCAGCCACCACCACAGTAGAGAGGCAGCCACCACCACAGTAGAGGGCAGCCACCACCACACCCCACAGTAGAGGGCAGCCACCACCACAGTAGAAGGCAGCCACCACCACTCCCCCACAGTAGAGGGCAGCCACCACCACACCCCACAGTAGAGGGCAGCCACCACCGCAGTAGAGAGGCAGCCACCACCACAGTAGAGGGCAGCCACCACCACACCCACAGTAGAGGGCAGCCACCACCACAGTAGAAGGCAGCCACCACCACTCCCCACAGTAGAGGGCAGCCACCACCACTCTCCACCTGCCAATACTTATTGCTCCACACACCATAAATCTCAGGTGGTTTAACCTGGGAGCCTTGGTCCGTGTCTCAGGTAGTTCAGTGAAGAAATGGATGTTATTCAGAGTTGGCGGCCAGTTTGGGATCCACTGTGTTATCCGAAGACCATTCTGAGCTTTCTGTGGTATCCGAAGCCCATTAGTGACTGTCTATGGTATCTGAAGCCCATTTGCTGCTCTCTGTGGTATCCGGAGCCCATTCGTGGCTTTCGGTGGTATCCGGTGATGAACTTACGGAAAATTTGAAATGGAATTGTAAAATATTCAGTATAGTGCGTGTTGTTTCTACACCCAAAAGATGGCGCTGTTTATATAAAATAGCATGTTTTTACCTGCCAGAGGTTTGACATCTTTACCCATTGCTTTGAAATTTTGACTCAACGTTGCCTTTGAATACACGTGTGTTTTTATATACCTACTATATAGATGCCACACCTGTGACAGGTAAAAACAGTTTTTTTTAAACAGTGATATCAGTTGGACATAAAAGCAACACATGCTATACTAAGGGTATAGCATTTCATATACTATAATCGTATATACATTTCATGTATACTATAAGTTGCAAAGTCTGACCCAAGCCCTGACAGGGCTCAGACCTCCAGTCAAGGCTCGTAGTCTGGTCTAACCTCGACCCGGGCCATGATAATGTACACGTTTGTAATGCTTAAATAACATATTTTATTTTAAACAAATAAACTTGAAATCCATAATCCCTTATATGAGAAAACGAGCTTCATATGACCTGAACCACTAACTGTGTGTTGTGTGTGTTGTATGTTGTGTGTTGTATGTTGTGTGTTGAGTGTGTGTGGGTTGTGTTGAGTGTTGTGTGTTGGTGTTGTGTTGTGTGTTGTGTGTGTGTTTGAATGTTGTGTGTTGCGTGTTGCGTGTGCGTGTTGCGTGTTGAGTGTTGTGTGTTGAGTGTTGTGTGTTGAATGTGTGTGTTGAATGTTGTGTGTTGCGTGTTGCGTGTTGCGTGTTGCGTGTTGAGTGTTGTGAGTTGTGTGTTGTGTGTGCGTGTTGTGTTGTGTGTTGTGTGGTNAATATATCCGCGTGCTTTACATTTAATTGGAATATATCATCAGTAGCGACGGTGGAGAGGAAAAACGTCCTCTTTCTCTCACTTTCCTCCCATTCGCCCTCCTCCTCTCACTCCTAGTCCTGTCAGCCTCTGTGGGGCCTCATCTCCATTCATCTGCAGGAGTCATCACCTGTCGTGAGGGCGGAGGGAGCCCCCAGCGAGGACACACACGGAGGTAAGGGACCCTCAACCTGTCGTGAGGGCGGAGGGAGCTCCTAGCCAGGACACACACGGAGGTAAGGGACCCTCAACCTGTCGTGAGGGCAGAGGGACCCCCAGCGAGGACACACACGGAGGTAAGGGACCCTCAACCTGTCGTGAGGGCGGAGGGAGCTCCTAGCCAGGACACACACGGAGGTAAGGGACCCTCAACCTGTCGTGAGGGCAGAGGGAGCCCCCAGCGAGGACACACACGGAGGTAAGGGACCCTCAACCTGTCGTGAGGGCGGAGGGAGCCCCAGCGAGGACACACACGGAGGTAAGGGACCCTCAACCTGTCGTGAGGGCAGAGGGAGCCCCCAGCCAGGACACACACGGAGGTAAGGGACCCTCAACCTGTCGTGAGGGCGGAGGGAGCTCCCAGCCAGGACACACACGGAGGTAAGGGACCCTCAACCTGTCGTGAGGGCGGAGGGAGCCCCCAGCGAGGACACACACGGAGGTAAGGGACCCTCAACCTGTCGTTATAACTTCACCTTGATCTACACACCACTGGACTTGTCGCCTCAGTGTCGCAGTGGCCTTCGTTACCAGCAGAGTGATCTCTGCCTCTCCTCCACTCCTAATGAGCCAACTTCTCTACTGTAAACTTCTGCTCAGTTTCTAATGGCTTTCATGCTTGTTTAAGGTCATTTGTGTCACAGTAGTTACCAGTCGCCGGTAACACATGCTGTTAAAGAGATTATTATTGACATATATAAGAATTTAATATCATCAATTGACACTTTAACTTTGACTGTCGTTAAGTTTTCCAGCTGCACTATTACCTTATGTGTGGTTGATGTCTCCTGCAATAGGAAGTGTGGTTGATGTCTCCAGCAATAGGAAGTGTGGTTGATGTCTCCAGCAGCTGGATGTGTGGGTGATGTCTCCAGCAGCTGGATGTGTGGGTGATGTCTCCAGCAGCTGGATGTGTGGGTGATGTCTCCAGCAGCTGGATGTGTGGGTGATGTCTCCAGCAGCTGGATGCGTGGGTGATGTCTCCAGCAGCTGGATGCGTGGGTGATGTCTCCAGCAGCTGGATGTGTGGGTGATGTCTCCAGCAGCTGGATGCGTGGGTGATGTCTCCAGCAGCTGGATGCGTGGGTGATGTCTCCAGCAGCTGGATGTGTGGGTGATGTCTCCAGCAGCTGGATGCGTGGGTGATGTCTCCAGCAGCTGGATGCGTGGGTGATGTCTCCAGGAGCTGGATGCGTGGGTGATGTCTCCAGCAGCTGGATGCGTGGGTGATGTCTCCAGCAGCTGGATGCGTGGGTGATGTCTCCAGCAGCTGGATGCGTGGGTGATGTCTAGAAGACATTCTAGAGGAATTAGATGAAGGGTCAGGTGATCAAGTAGCATTAAAACGTCTTGAGTTAGAATCTCAGGTTGAACTAGCTAGACTAGAGGCTCAAAAGCAAAAGACAGAATTAGAATTAGAGGCTCTTAAGCAACAGAGAGAATTAGAGGCAGAGGCTCAACAGAGAGACATTGAGGCTCAACACAGACAACAACAAGTGGAAGTAGAGGCACAGAATGCAAGAGTTGCGGCTCAGTTGAAGTTGGAGGAAGCTAAGCAGAGACAATTAGAGGTTCATCAACAAATGGAGGCAGATAGAAATAGAGTTGAAGCACAGAGAATTGCAGCTGGACATGGTAACACTAGTAATATTTAAAATAGTATAAACCTTCTGTCAAGAATAAATATGAAGAGTTGCCTAAATTTAATAAGGAAGATCCTGAGGTCTTCTTCTCTCATTTTTCTAAAATTGCAATCAACATGAATTGGCCTGTAGATCAGTGCATTCATGCAAGTCAATTAAGAGGCAAAAGTCAAGAGGTCTTCGCATCACTTCCTGATGTTAACAGTTTTAATTACGATTTCGATAAAAAGAACATCTTAAATGCTTATCAATTAAATCCAGAGGCACATAGACAGAAATTTCGTAACTTAAAGAGGGCACATGATCAAACTATTACTGATTTTACTATGTTAAAAGTAAACAATTGTGAGAGATGGCTTAAATCACTGTCAATTACTGAGTTTAAGACTTAAAACCTTTTAATTACTGAAGAAGTATTACTTTGTCTCCCAGATAGATTATCAACCAATATGGCTGAGCAAAAGACCCTTACGGATATATATGAGCTCTCAAAGCTCGCTGATGAGCATGAGTTACTTACCAGGGTACTATTTAGAACCAAGTCTAATAATTTTAATAGTAGATTAAATCCTAATGCTGATAAAAATGTTCACCAGACCAAACCCAGTTATAACCCATCTGTTACTTACATGAATTCTTCTCTTGTTAAACTTAGGATTAAGAACACACAGTCGGGGACGCAACACCCCAGTAATGTAATTAACAAGTCTTCAGTGAGTGTGACAGGGTCAACCACTGACAGTAGATTTTGCAGTCATTGCAAGAGAAGAGGTCATGTCATAACGTCCTGCTTTCAGAAACATCCTGAATTAAGACCTACAGGTCTAGTCATAAATAGAGGTGCGCAGAGAAGATTTAATAATACACATGTCAAGGTAGATCCCAAATGGATAGACCAGTATTATCCCTATATGTTTTCAGACGAAGTTTTATGTACTAATGGTAAGTGGAAGCCAGTTGTTCATCTTCGTGATACTGTTGCTTCCCAAACATTAATTTCAGCTTGTGCACTCTCTAATGTTGCAAAGAGGGAGTCTGTAGTTCTTCAGAGTGTTGCAGGACGTCAAACTGTACTTTGATAGATGTTACTTTGAGGTCCACCATTACCCCAGGCTTGTGCACTGTTGATGTTAGTAAACAGTTGCCCATCCCGGTGTGGATGTTATTTTGGGTAATGATGTGGCTATAAATCATGTTGGGAAGGTTGATCTAATTTTGTTACCAGAATCAGTTATGTTGAATAAACAGCCAGTTGCTGTGGATGGTGTTATCTACCCTGTCTATGCTGAGGCTAGTTCTGTGACTGAACAGTCTGTTGTAGTGGATAGTGTTATCTACCCTGTCTATGCTGAGGCTAGTTCTGTGACTGAACAGTCTGTTGTAGTGGATAGTGTTATCTACCCTGTCTATGCTGAGGCTAGTTCTGTGACTGAACAGTCTGTTGTAGTGGATAGTGTTATCTACCCTACCTGTGATGAGTCTAGTTCTATTATTGTTCCAGTTGTCAGTTCTGTCACTACCCAAGTAAGTGTTCCAGAGTCCAGGAACCCTTCAGAGGAGAAGTGGGATGTGGATTTTCAGGATTCCTGTGTTGCCAACCTAGTTGTTGAGAGTGAGTCTGGTACTATGACGCTGCTTTATTCTAATCCAGTAGACGCTTTGGAAGAGGAAGTCCATGTGCCATTGTCTTGCCCACTCACTACGAACCTTGTGCCAGGAGTTGAGAGAAAATCAGGTGTAGCCACGACTCCGCTTCATTCTAACCAAGTGAATGATTTAAGAAAGGATGTCGGGTTGACAGAGGTTATCACACTCACTCCAAAGGTACAATCATTTGTGTGAGAGTGAGTCCGTTGTAGAGGCCCCGCCTCACCCTAGCCTCGAGGATGGTGGAGGGGAGGAGGCCAAATTACCTCATACTTGCCCGCTCGCTTCAGATTTCGAGTCCTTTAATTTGTGTATATTGAGTAGAACTGACCACAAGATATCAGAGAGTAGCAAGGAGACGGTCTGTACTGTAGAGCCATTATTGGAGAGTGTGGGAGATCAGTCAGAGGACCAGCTGCTGACGAGTAGATGGAGACCCAGTGAACATGACTGACGTGTGACATGGTTGACTGGTGACATGGTTGACTGGTGACATGGTTGACTGGTGACATGGTTGACTGGTGACATGACTTGTGACATGACTGACATGTGACATGACATGTGACATGACTGACATCTGACATGACATCTGACATGACTGACATCTGACATGACATGTGACATGACTGACATGAGCATTTTTCATTCATTAGCACCGCTGACCAGTCGGACAGTTGCCTGGCCGGAAATAACTTGATCCTCTGACCAGTCGGACAGTTGCCTGGCCGGACATAACTTGATCCTCTGACCAGTCGGACAGTTGCCTGGCCGGACATAACTTGATCCTCTGTCCAGTCGGACAGTTGCCTGGCCGGACATAACTTGATCCTATGTCTAGTCGGACAGTTGCCTGGCCGGACATAACTTGATCCTCTGTCCAGTCGGACAGTTGCCTGGCCGGACATAACTTGATCCTCTGACCAGTCGGACAGTTGCCTGGCCGGACATAACTTGATCCTCTGTCCAGTCGGACAGTTGCCTGGCCGGACATAACTTGATCCTCTGTCCAGTCGGACAGTTGCCTGGCCGGATATAACTTGATCCTCTGACCAGTCGGACAGTTGCCTGGCCGGACATACCTTGAAAATCCTCATTTTGAGAAACGGTCTCACAAGTTAGGTTGAAATAACTTGATGCATAATTATAAATATATTGCAATATTAATAACGTAATTAAACATCAGGGCGAAGGTACCAAACCATTACGACTTTATAGTACTTGGAAGGGATCAGGATAAGGATTTGGGATGGGACGGGGGGAAGCTTTTCTTTACAGCCATTCAGTTCTGCAAACAACATTCATTCAGACGTAGACAATGACCCGAGAGTTGTCTCACACTCAGGTACCTGCAACACTGCAATCAATCAGTTTATGCAATTGCAGGAATATGCCCTCGTGTCAGGTAATCTTCCTGATCAGCCTGATAAAAAAAATCCGGGTGACACAGATAGCAAAATTATGAAAGATTCAGCTTGTCCTGCTTTAGGCTACCATGAAACCAACTTTTCTACCTATGAATAAATATGTTGCCAAGCCAAAATAACATATTTAACGCTTGTAATAAGTCAATTTGGAACAAAATCCTGAACCTGCAAAAAGGTTGAATTCTATAATAATAAATCCTCAGAAAATCACATGCATAATAACGAGGAGCTCTAATGGGCAAATCTTATCCAGTTGCAGAACAACATAAATAGTGAATGTAAAATCTCTTTCATCATAAAGCCCTTTTGACAGACGATGCTGCTTAGTATATTAAAAGTTTGTAATACCTTTTCCAGTTCATTACAAATTGATTCAACCGGAGCTTAAGTTGAGCTGGATGGGATTAGGACCTTTGTGATCACGACGAAGCTGCGATATCTACAGACATTATTGTGAGTCACTTGCAACCTTTGTGCAATGTTGCAATTGTTAGGAGTGGATAATGCTAATCTAGCGAGCTTTATGGCATGGAACTAGGTGCAAGTAACAGATGTCTGTGGCACAGCTGGTGGAGCTAGGAACACAGACATGTGGCACAGCTGGTGGAGCAAGGAACACAGCCATGTGGCACAGCTGGTGGAGCTAGGAACACAGCCGTGTGGCACAGCTGGTGGAGCAAGGAACACAGCCGTGTGGCACAGCTGGTGGAGCAAGGAACACAGCCATGTGGCACAGCTGGTGGAGCAAGGAACGCAGCCATGTGGCACAGCTGGTGGAGCAAGGAACACAGCCGTGTGGCACATCTGGTGGAGCAAGGAACACAGCCGTGTGGCACATCTGGTGGAGCAAGGAACACAGACATGTGGCACAGCTGGTGGAGCAAGGAACACAGCCATGTGGCACAGCTGGTGGAGCAAGGAAAACAGACATGTGGCACAGCTGGTGGAGCAAGGAACACAGACATGTGGCACAGCTGGTGGAGCAAGGAAAACAGACATGTGGCACAGCTGGTGGAGCAAGGAACACAGACATGTGGTACAGCTGGTGGAGCAGGGAACACAGCCATGTGGCACAGCTGGTGGAGCAAGGAACACAGCCATGTGGCACAGCTGGTCGAGCAAGGAACACAGCCGTGTGGCACAGCTGGTCGAGCAAGGAACACAGCCATGAAGTGTTATGACCCAACATACGTCATGTAAATATTGGTGTTAGTGAATGTGAAGGTCATAAGCTCAGTCACTTATTTTTCGATAGCTTACTCCTGTAGACGTCCTGATCTTCTAACAGAAGTGTAAGTTCATACACACATATAATTAAGGCATGTATATATGGTGAATATTTTTTTTTACATGCAAGGCATGCAAATAAGTACAATAAAACAGATACAGAAAAAACAAAACACAACGAAATCAAAACTAAAGCACAAAAGCACAGGCCCGAAGGTCCTACAACAACACACAAACACGAAGTACAAACATACCATAGTACAAACACAATACACGATATACAAGATAAAAACACAAATTAAACTCAGAAAAAAGTATAAATATTACCCAACAGCAATATACAACAATATCAATAGGAACATGCAGAGTCTGCTAAGCAGCCTGAAGGGCACACGAACAATAGACAAACAGGCAACAAAACGCAGCAGCCAGGACATTACCGCACGTATTTGTTCGGAAAACTGGTCCCTCGGATATCGAACATTGTACGCCTCCCAGTACAACCACATAGTAAGCGTGTCCGTCTCCATCGGAATACTCATAAAACCCGGAACGCCGGACACGAAGGCATGGAAACAGAGGGGACCCAAATGTTATTGCATGCAAGGCTAAGCGGCGCTAGGCGCTCTCACGAGAGAGGGTCCGGGGCCTATCATTAACAAGTTGACAAATCCTCTTCCGGCATAAACCTGGTAAGTGCAAGCCATATACACGGAGATATCGTGGATATCGGCAACACAGCCGTCTGGAACACCGCGGACGACACCACGGGAGACGACAGTGCAGAGGGCAAAACCGCAGGGGCCCCAGCCGAAACAGCCGCAGGACCGGGCACCGGCCAGGACGTCCCACGACGAGCATCCTTCTTCAACACCAGCACAAAGCCACGGCCCGCGCCAGCACCTTCACCATCCATGTCAAGAGGAGCGACCACCCCCACTGTGGAGAACCCCCTGCAGGAGAAAAAACATGAGGTAAGTCTATGACACATTCACCGGCAGCAGCTGGCACATGGACTCCGCCACCACCATCGTCTTAGAGAGCGACGCACCCCGGAACCACCCCATCGACGCCCGAAGACCCACAGTTGTCGAATTCCCCCACATTGGCCCAGGCAGAACAAGTACGCCCGAACGCTTGGGCTCCGGGTGCACACTATCAGAGCCGGAGGCGGAACCTGAAGCTCAGGCACCACAGGGCAAGCGCACCAACGCACGGCGCAGGACGGCAGCAGCTTCAACTACAGGGGAAACCAGGCCCAACACAGCAACAGGCCCTGCCTCCACACCATCCTCCAGCACGGCCAGACCACACGGTGAGGACGAGGTGACAGGCGCAGCAGCAGCCAGAGAAGACGAAGACGGCGGAGACGTTAAGGGAGCATCCGAAAGACTCACAGGAGCACCAGGGACACCAACTGGAGCAGGACGACCAACCGATGGTAGCACATCCTCCGGAGGAGAGGCGACAACAACAGGAGGCGCATCGGTTGACACAGGGGGTGCCCCATCAGCCAAAATGTCGGCCACACCCTCACCCACCGAATCCTCCTCCACAGGGACCAGCAGGAAATCCTCTTCACAGAAGAGGTTCAGTGGAGTTACGGCATCTGCAGAGCACCCAGCAGCCTGATGCCCCAACAGCCCGCATCGAAAACATATTCTTGGCTGCCGGGCGTAGTACACACGAACGTAGTACCCCAGGAGCCACACAGAGGATGGTCTGTCCGACCTCAGCCGCAT
Source organism: Procambarus virginalis (assembly GCA_020271785.1). Classification (NCBI taxonomy): domain Eukaryota; kingdom Metazoa; phylum Arthropoda; class Malacostraca; order Decapoda; family Cambaridae; genus Procambarus; species Procambarus virginalis. The sequence continues at coordinate 55,882 of WNGS01005799.1, forward strand.
CCCCAGGGTGCGAATGTTCGTCCGCACTCCCTTCAACTTCCAGAGGAAAGTATGTGCAACCGCACACTGACAACAGTGCCAAACCGCCCAAAGTAACGCTTCTGCAGGTCCTCTGGAAACTCCAAGAGTGCCCCATGAACTCTGACATAAGTGAGGGCACCAGTACGATGCCAAACTGTCGCAGTGCTGGCATCATCTTGCAGGGGTAATGTCCGCCCCTCGTAGTGTCGTAGAAACTCCTGGTATATCTCCTCCTCTGCAAACGTGACAATCGCCTGGAGCGCAGACACCAATTCTACTCCATAAATCGGGCAACCCCTCTGGTGAATAAGTCATAACAACCTGTGACCGAGTAACTGCTGGAACTCCTCCATTATCTCGCTCTTGGTGAATGTCTCCAGCAAGTGTATCAACTGTATATAAAAATGACTTCCTTATGTTTTCACACATATTGACGAATATGCTTAATTAAGTACCTTATATTATATATATATATTACAGTATATTATGTATATCTGTATGGACGTGTTGTAAATATGCCCACTTTGTTATTGTGTTATTGGTGGGACGAAGGGTGGAGTGACTTGCCATGTTGGCAACACAGTCATTGTCAACCGTCCAGGCCGCTGGCAGGGCACTACACCTGGTGTCCCACAGAGGAAGACGTCACACGTCTAGTTCTCTGGGTGTGTATTATACTGTGTATTTAATTCTTAATGTTGAGTGTCCGAGAGTAACGCTATATGGAATAGGCTAATTGAGTTATCAGTAGATCAGATGGTAGGTGATTGTGGGTACTATGGATTATAGAGTATTGGTAGAGTGTTACAGAATGTGACTGATTCCTTTGCCTACCTGTAAGTGTTACCCTTCCCAACTGTTATGTAGGAGAGTGTACCACTGCGCCGGGTGGGAGCCGGGTGTCAGCTATACCTAGGTATTAGCCGTCACTGATATGATAGCTGATTCATTATTGATTTGTTAACTGATGTAGGTTGACTGATTTGATAGTGGACCGAGTTGACATTAATGGATAGCTGATTTGCTAGTTGAGTTATCATTATCGTATGTGACTACTAGTTGAGCTATGTATTGAAGCTCTCTTCTTTCTGATGAAAGGATAAGCTTAGTGTGCATGCCTCTATATATATATATATATATATATATAATTGAATATGAACGCATATTCTGTATTTACTATCTTCTGATTTAGGGCTTCTAGCCCTCCAACTATTTTCTTAACATCAGGCTTAGCTGAAATAGGAGTTCTCCAAAACTCATTTTCGTAATTTCATGGTGAAGAAAAGAAGTGAATTACTGTAAAAGGTATTACACTTATTTGTACAATTTGCACAACGTTTCGAACCTCCATGGTTCATTCTCAAGTGAAAAGAATTTTCAGGACTGGTTGATTTTATACCCGCACTGGGTCAGGTGATAAGACAATAAAGGTGAAAACATGGGGGGGATACATAAGGGATTAGTGAGGGGTGAAACATAAGAA
>WNGS01005805.1:3249-17193 GCA_020271785.1 Procambarus virginalis
GACGTAGGTTTGGCTTTAGGTATGTCAACTGATATTGGTGCTGATGGCCGGATAACCAAGCCCAACAGTTGTTCTGTAAATGAACTTATTTCTTTGGCGCCTTCAATAAAAATCCCATCTACACTGTTAACCACCACCACGACACCCCACTACACCTGTTAACCACCACCACCACACCCCACTACACCTGTCAACCACCACCACCACACCCCACTACACCTGTCAACCACCACCACCACAACCCCACTACACCTGTCGCACCACCACCACCACACCCCACACAACCTGTCCAACCACCAACCACCACACCCCACTACACCTGCCACCACCACCACACACCCCATACACCTGGCCAACCACACCACCACACCCCACTACACCTGTCACAACCATCCACCACCACACCCACTACACCTCAACCAAACCACACCACACCCCACTACACATGTCCACCACCACCACCACACCCCACTAACACCTGTCCACCACCACCACCGCACCCCACTACACCTGTCAACCACCACCAACACCCTCACTACACCTGGTTCACCACCACCACCACACCCTACTCACACCTGTCCACCACCACCACCACACCCCACTACACCTGTCAACCACCACCACCGCTCCCCACTACACCTGTCAACCACACCCCACCGCACCCCACTACACCTTGTCAACCACCACCACCACCCCCTACATACAACCTGTCACACCACCACCACCACACCCCACTACACCTGTCAACCACCACCACCGCACCGCCACTACACCTGTCCACCACCACCCCACCACCCCCACTACACCGTGTCAACCACCACCACCGCACCCCACTACACCTGTCAACCTGTCCACCACCACCACCGCACCCCACTACACCTGTCACCACCACCACCACATACACCTTAACACACGACCCCACACACCTGTCAACTCCACCACCACACCGACACCCACTACACCTGTCCAACCACCACCACGCCACCCCACTACACCTGTCCACCACCACCACCACACCCCACTACACCTGTCCACCACCACCACGCACCCCACTACAACCTGTCCACCACCACACCCACACCACCACAACACCTGTCCCACACCACCCACCACCGGTCACCCCCCACTACACACCTGTCAACCTGGTCCACCACCAACCACCGCACCCCCACCATACAAACCTGGTCCACCACCACCAACCGCACCCCACTACACCTGTCCACCACCACCACCACACCCCTCGTACTACACCTGTCCACCACCACCAACCGCTCCCCAACTTAATTCACTTGGCTAGATATGAGGAGAATGAACTCTTCCTGTTTGGACATTATTGATCCATAGAGTCAAATAGAAGTGTTCCAATTTATGTGGTATAGGAAACTTACCAACGTGAGGTCTTATTTTATTTTATTCGAGTCATCATAGTAAAGTGAAACAGGCAATATGTTTCAGGGAGTGTGCCTGCGAGCTTTGAGGTTTTGCAGCCCTGAGTTTTTTGAAGAGATAGCCAAAATATGTGAAATTGGGAAGAAGTTTACACTACCCTAAAGATGTTTTAGGACAGACCAATACTGTACCATGAGGCAGACCAATACTGTACCATGAGGCAGACCAACACTGTACCATGAGGCAGTCCAATACTGTACCATGAGGCAGGCCAACTGTACCATGATGCAGACCAATACTGTACCATGAGGCAGGCCAATACTGTACCATGAGGCAGGCCAACACTGTACCATGAGGCAGACCAACACTGTACCATGAGGCAGGCCAATACTGTATCATGAGGCAGACCAACACTGTACCATGAGGCAGACCAATACTGTACCATGAGGCAGACCAACACTGTACCATGAGGCAGACCAATACTGTGCCATGAGGCAGACCAACACTGTACCATGTGGCAGGCCAACACTGTACCATGAGGCAGACCAATACTGTACCATGAGGCAGACCAACACTGTACCATGAGGCAGACCAATACTGTACCATGAGGCAGACCAACACTGTACCATGAGGCAGACCAACACTGTACCATGAGGCAGACCAACACTGTACCATGAGGCAGACCAACACTGTACCATGAGGCAGGCCAACACTGTACCATGAGGCAGGCCAACACTGTACCATGAGGCAGGCCAACACTGTACCATGAGGCAGGCCAACACTGTACCATGAGGCAGGCCAACACTGTACCATGAGGCAGGCCAACACTGTACCATGAGGCAGACCAACACTGTACCATGAGGCAGACCAACACTGTACCATGAGGCAGACCAACACTGTACCATGAGGCAGACCAACACTGTACCATGAGGCAGACCAACACTGTACCATGAGGCAGACCAACACTGTACCATGAGGCAGACCAACACTGTACCATGAGGCAGACCAATACTGTACCATGAGGCAGACCAACACTGTACCATGAGGCAGGCCAACACTGTACCATGAGGCAGGCCAACACTGTACCATGAGGCAGACCAACACTGTACCAGACGAATGTCCCTCTCAGTCATGACCATATTAACCTTGTTCCTTGAGTCTACTTAATCGTTCAATTAATGTTTCTGTCCGACTGCAATTCTCGCTGTCCTCCTGCAGGTCTGCCTGCCTGTCTGTCAGCCTGTCTGTCAGCCTGTCTGTCAGCCTGTCTCCGTGCCATCCTGTCCTAATTCCAGCAAACCTCCCTTCTGATTCATCTCTCTCTCTCTCTCTCTCTCTCTCTCTCTCTCTCTCTCTCTCTCTCTCTCTCTCTCTCTCTCTCTCTCTCTCTCTCTCTCTCTGGAAAGTAAAAACAAGAATTAAGAAAACCTTAGAGAGAAGCCTATCAAATTAGGAGAAGAAAGAGATATAGTCGGTGATGATGAAGTGTGACAAGAGACGCACAAACAAAGTAGGAAAGTGTGAGGCCAGAGAGAGATAACATGACAGACAGATCTCGCAGAAGAATTACAAAACATGATGACCAACGTGAGGAGGAGAGACAATGACGGGGTAGCAAGACTCACACACAGCTTCGCAGGTCACCAATGTGAGGACTACCGCGCAGGGTTTGAGAGACAGCGCCGCCTGCAGGATAAAAAGGATGATACAAGAACAAGGAAGAACTACACACAGTACAGAAGTGCTATACCGACGGCTATAGGAAGGTGGACGATGTACTGAATGTGCATGTAATATATTTGAACAATCTTCTCTCGTACATACAGCAATGAAGCGCGTCAATGACTGGGCAAGTACAACTCAAACCGAACTTGCAGGCATATACCTTGCCACTGAATTTTTAAAAGACAAAGGCAGTGGACTTATATACTGTGACTCACAGAGTGCACTCCTGGCATTGAACGCACATATTAGTGACACCCAGAAAATAGTCAGTGATATTCGAATGAATGTTTTAGCTGCTAAAGAAAACAGATTTGAAATTAAATTCCTATGGATACCATCACATGTTGGCATCTCAAGGCATGACACTGTTGATATGCTTGCAAAGACAGCCTGCAGAAAACCAGTGGTAGAAGTTGATATGGGTGTTTCATTAGCAGTGACAAAGAGAATACTTAAACAAATATCTAATGAAGATCTCACCGACCTAACAAATTCACAAAGATGGGAAAGTTGTAGCATTAAATATTATGATAGATATCGTGAGGAGACATTCACATATGAGACTAATAGAACAAGAACCCGGCAATGTGATGTTATAGTGGCCAGAATACGCCTGGGATACAGACGTATCTGGCAGCTTTCTCAAAACCCAAATGTCGAGTACACAATGTGTCAACTTTGTGAAAGAGAAAACATGCACTCTCTTGAACATTATATTGTAGAATGTCCCATATTGACTGACTTTCGCCCTCCTGGGCTAAGGTATGCTGAACTCTGTAATTACTATATGAGTACTGGAACACTTGATGATATATTGGACTTGTACCCAAGATTGACCATGTAATGTATCAATTATACAATGTATGTATGTGATGTAACTATATAACCTGAGCTTGTAGATGCACCTTAATCACCTTCAGTGATAAAGTGCTTAATTGCACACTAGTTTCTCATCAGCTATCTCACCCTGTCAGAGCAAAAGAGACAATTGTATGTGAATGCATGTGTGTGTATATATTTATATATGTATGTATATATGTACGTATATGTGTGTGTGTATGTATATGTATGTGTATAAAGTATATATGGAAGCTGATCAGAATTACATTTCACCTTTGTAAATGCACATTAATGACACTGTAAAAGACACATCGAACACTTTATGTAGGGCATACGTAAATCTGTGTATCTATGTATTTACGTATATAGGTTAGCTTAGCATTTTAAAAGCACCGAATCACCTTCTGTGGTTGTTTGTTCAATAAACCCTTGAACTATATGTTTAACACATCTCTAACCCTGTCCATGGAGGACAGAAGAAAATGTATATATGCTGGTTAGCATTGTAAATGTGTGGCCACGTCTGTGGTAGAAAATATTAATAATAATAATAATAATAATAATAAATACATAACAGACGTACATTGTAACATAAATTTTTAAATTTAAATTTTGCACATACATATATATACAAAATATAGATGACTGCACATATGTTATGAGAGAAGCAATACCAGAAGACATGGAACCAAGACCAAGGACCAACCAAAGATGTTACATAGTCAAATTATATCGGTGAATGATCAAGTTATCAATCAAACTATACACAAAAGGAAGAGGACACAGATAAGGATAAGGAAGTGTGCAAGGTACCCAATAGACGCCCCCAGGAAGTTTTCACGCTGGCTCCTGGGCTGCCCCTAGAGTGCTGGGGAGCTGAGAGAACACAGCACCACAAGAAGAGTCTGACAAAGGGAAGTGACGCCTCACGGTACCTATAAACAGGGAGACGAGCTGGGCAGCCGCCGGCCAAACATCTCACTGTGAATGCCAGTGGAGGTAAACCCCTTGCCATAGTATTCAACTCCATACTAACAAGGTTAAAACTACCAGAGAGTTAGAAAACGGTTAATGTGGTGCCTATGTATAAGAAAGTTGGAAGACAGCAGCATCGCGACCACAGACGAGCACCAATAACAAGCATCTCTGTTAGATATTACAGAAAATGATCCGAAGGAGGCTTGTAGGACACTTAGAACAATTTAATTTTGTGTTGAAACATTAACAGGGATTTATTGAAGTAAAGTCCTGTTTGGCCAGCTTAATGGTACGACGAGATGAAGTAAAACAGGAGACAGAGTTGGACAGACTCCAACTTCCTTCGTTGTCATTTAGTTATGGACACTGTTCTCACCAGAGACTCCTACCCAAGCTAAAGAAACAAGCTGGTGTAGCGGAGAAAAGAGCTAAGTTAGCTGAAGAAATATCTGTGGAGACAACAGTAAGGTGTGAGAGTGAGAGGGAAGCTACCAGAGTGGAGAGAGGTAATGAGTGGAGCACCTCAAGGACACTACCACCTGGCCTCCTCCTCCTCCTCCTCATATACCTCACTAACACAGGGGAAAGAGGCGTCTTCGTATCAATATTTATAGATGATGCTAAACTATTGAGAATAATCAGAACAGCTGAGGATTGAGATAGATTGCATAATTAAGTAGATTCACTACAGAAGTTGTCTCAAAAATGGCTAATGGACTTTAATCCAGAATAATGCAATGTAAGAACATATTTGCTTGGATGAAAGTTCAACACCGGGCAACACACATAACTTCCCAGAACTAAGTCGACTCTCCCACCAGGAGCGGTTGAGGGCCGCGGGGCCAACAACACTACAACCCACACATGACGCGCCGCTTCTCATCAACACTATTAAAATACTAAACAATATGGAGGATATTGATCCAGATCACTTCTTTAAAGGTCAGATGTAACACAGACAAGAAGCAACGGCTTCGAGGTCAACAAGCCACAATGCTGGAGGCTTTTTCACCATTGGCTTATAACCCCATGGAACCGCCTACCCACCGAAGACGAAAATGGCAAAACATTGCTGCAGCTCGAAATCCAGTTGGATAAAATCATCAACATAAATGGGATGACCTTTCACAAGCCGCCGGCTTCCTGTATTTGTCGAGGCCACTAGAGGGATGGTGGCCCTCAGGTAAATTCAGGTAATGAGGAGTAAAGAGGTGTAAGACTACCCATAATACACTAGACAATATATAGCAGGCCAATATGATGCCAGAGTTGCACACCTCTATACTGCCGTGGTCACCGGGCGGGTCAGTGTGTGAGCAGACTGGTCACCGGGTGGGTCAGTGTGTGAGCAGACTGGTCACCGGGCGGGTCAGTGTGTGAGCAGACTGGTCACCGGGCGGGTCAGTGTGTGAGCAGACTGGTCACCGGGTGAGCAGACTGGTCACCGGGTGAGCAGACTGGTCACCGGGTGAGCAGACTGGTCACCGGGTGAGCAGACTGGTCACCGGGTGAGCAGACTGGTCACCGGGTGAGCAGACTGGTCACCGGGTGGGTCAGTGTGTGAGCAGACTGGTCACCGGGTGGGTCAGTGTGTGAGCAGACTGGTCACCGGGCGGGTCAGTGTGTGAGCAGACTGGTCACCGGGCGGGTCAGTGTGTGAGCAGACTGGTCACCGGGCGGGTCAGTGTGTGAGCAGACTGGTCACCGGGCGGGTCAGTGTGTGAGCAGACTGGTCACCGGGTGGGTCAGTGTGTGAGCAGACTGGTCACCGGGTGAGCAGACTGGTCACCGGGCGGGTCAGTGTGTGAGCAGACTGGTCACCGGGCGGGTCAGTGTGTGAGCAGACTGGTCACCGGGCGGGTCAGTGTGTGAGCAGACTGGTCACCGGGTGAGCAGACTGGTCACCGGGCGGGTCAGTGTGTAAGCAGACTGGTCACCGGGCGGGTCAGTGTGTGAGCAGACTGGTCACCGGGTGGGTCAGTGTGTGAGCAGACTGGTCACCGGGCGGGTCAGTGTGTGAGCATACTGGTCACCGGGCGGGTCAGTGTGTGAGCAGACTGGTCACCGGGCGGGTCAGTGTGTGAGCAGACTGGTCACCGGGCGGGTCAGTGTGTGAGCAGACTGGTCACCGGGTGGGTCAGTGTGTGAGCAGACTGGTCACCGGGTGGGTCAGTGTGTGAGCAGACTGGTCACCGGGCGGGTCAGTGTGTGAGCATACTGGTCACCGGGCGGGTCAGTGTGTGAGCAGACTGGTCACCGGGCGGGTCAGTGTGTGAGCAGACTGGTCACCGGGCGGGTCAGTGTGTGAGCATACTGGTCACCGGGTGGGTCAGTGTGTGAGCAGACTGGTCACCGGGTGGGTCAGTGTGTGAGCAGACTGGTCACCGGGTGGGTCAGTGTGTGAGCAGACTGGTCACCGGGTGGGTCAGTGTGTGAGCAGACTGGTCACCGGGTGGGTCAGTGTGTGAGCAGACTGGTCACCGGGTGGGTCAGTGTGTGAGCAGACTGGTCACCGGGTGGGTCAGTGTGTGAGCAGACTGGTCACCGGGTGGGTCAGTGTGTGAGCAGACTGGTCACCGGGTGGGTCAGTGTGTGAGCAGACTGGTCACCGGGTGGGTCAGTGTGTGAGCAGACTGGTCACCGGGTGGGTCAGTGTGTGAGCAGACTGGTCACCGGGTGGGTCAGTGTGTGAGCAGACTGGTCACCGGGTGGGTCAGTGTGTGAGCAGACTGGTCACCGGTGGGTCAGTGTGTGAGCAGACTGGTCACCGGGTGAGCAGACTGGTCACCGGGCGGGTCAGTGTGTGAGCAGACTGGTCACCGGGTGGGTCAGTGTGTGAGCAGACTGGTCACCGGGTGGGTCAGTGTGTGAGCAGACTGGTCACCGGGTGGGTCAGTGTGTGAGCAGACTGGTCACCGGGTGGGTCAGTGTGTGAGCAGACTGGTCACCGGGTGGGTCAGTGTGTGAGCAGACTGGTCACCGGGTGGGTCAGTGTGTGAGCAGACTGGTCACCGGGTGGGTCAGTGGTGTGAGCAGACTGGTCACCGGGTGGGTCAGTGTGTGAGCAGACTGGTCACCGGGTGGGTCAGTGTGTGAGCAGACTGGTCACCGGGTGGGTCAGTGTGTGAGCAGACTGGTCACCGGGTGGGTCAGTGTGTGAGCAGACTGGTCACCGGGTGGGTCAGTGTGTGAGCAGACTGGTCACCGGGTGGGTCAGTGTGTGAGCAGACTGGTCACCGGGTGGGTCAGTGTGTGAGCAGACTGGTCACCGGGTGAGCAGACTGGTCACCGGGTGAGCAGACTGGTCACCGGGTGAGCAGACTGGTCACCGGGCGGGTCAGTGTGTGAGCAGACTGGTCACCGGGTGAGCAGACTGGTCACCGGGCGGGTCAGTGTGTGAGCAGACTGGTCACCGGGTGAGCAGACTGGTCACCGGGCGGGTCAGTGTGTGAGCAGACTGGTCACCGGGCGGGTCAGTGTGTGAGCAGACTGGTCACCGGGTGAGCAGACTGGTCACCGGGCGGGTCAGTGTGTGAGCAGACTGGTCACCGGGTGAGCAGACTGGTCACCGGGCGGGTCAGTGTGTGAGCAGACTGGTCACCGGGCGGGTCAGTGTGTGAGCAGACTGGTCACCGGGTGAGCAGACTGGTCACCGGGCGGGTCAGTGTGTGAGCAGACTGGTCACCGGGTGAGCAGACTGGTCACCGGGGGTCAGTGTGTGAGCAGACTGGTCACCGGGTGAGCAGACTGGTCACCGGGCGGGTCAGTGTGTGAGCAGACTGGTCACCGGGTGAGCAGAACTGGTCACCGGCGGGTCAGTGTGTGAGCAGACTGGTCACCGGGCGGGTCAGTGTGTAAGCAGACTGGTCACCGGGCGGGTCAGTGTGTGAGCAGACTGGTCACCGGGTGAGCAGACTGGTCACCGGGCGGGTCAGTGTGTGAGCAGACTGGTCACCGGGTGAGCAGACTGGTCACCGGGCGGGTCAGTGTGTGAGCAGACTGGTCACCGGGCGGGTCAGTGTGTGAGCAGACTGGTCACCGGGCGGGTCAGTGTGTGAGCAGACTGGTCACCGGGCGGGTCAGTGTGTGAGCAGACTGGTCACCGGGCGGGTCAGTGTGTGAGCAGACTGGTCACCGGGTGAGCAGACTGGTCACCGGGCGGGTCAGTGTGTAAGCAGACTGGTCACCGGGCGGGTCAGTGTGTGAGCAGACTGGTCACCGGGTGAGCAGACTGGTCACCGGGCGGGTCAGTGTGTGAGCAGATGGTCACCGGGCGGGTCAGTGTGTGAGCAGACTGGTCACCGGGTGAGCAGACTGGTCACCGGGCGGGTCAGTGTATAAGCAGACTGGTCACCGGGCGGGTCAGTGTGTGAGCAGACTGGTCACCGGGTGAGCAGACTGGTCACCGGGGGTCAGTGTGTGAGCAGACTGGTCACCGGGCGGGTCAGTGTGTGAGCAGACTGGTCACCGGGCGGGTCAGTGTGTGAGCAGACTGGTCACCGGGCGGGTCAGTGTGTGAGCAGACTGGTCACCGGGTGAGCAGACTGGTCACCGGGCGGGTCAGTGTGTAAGCAGACTGGTCACCGGGCGGGTCAGTGTGTGAGCAGACTGGTCACCGGGTGAGCAGACTGGTCACCGGGCGGGTCAGTGTGTAAGCAGACTGGTCACCGGGTGAGCAGACTGGTCACCGGGCGGGTCAGTGTGTAAGCAGACTGGTCACGAGTGAGCAGACTGGTCACCGGGCGGGTCAGTGTGTGAGCAGACTGGTCACCGGGCGGGTCAGTGTGTGAGCAGACTGGTCACCGGGCGGGTCAGTGTGTGAGCAGACTGGTCACCGGGCGGGTCAGTGTGTGAGCAGACTGGTCACCGGGCGGGTCAGTGTGTGAGCAGACTGGTCACCGGGCGGGTCAGTGTGTGAGCAGACTGGTCACCGGGCGGGTCAGTGTGTGAGCAGACTGGTCACCGGGCGGGTCAGTGTGTGAGCAGACTGGTCACAGGGTGAGCAGACTGGTCACCGGGCGGGTCAGTGTGTAAGCAGACTGGTCACGGGTGAGCAGACTGGTCACCGGGCGGGTCAGTGTGTAAGCAGACTGGTCACCGGGTGAGCAGACTGGTCACCGGTGAGCAGACTGGTCACCGGGTGAGCAGACTGGTCACCGGGTGAGCAGACTGGTCAACAGGGTGCAGCAGACTGGTCACCGGGCGGGTCAGTGTGTGAGCAGACTGGTCACCGGGGCGGGTCACCCCGCCAACGTAAACAAGCAGCCCTTCTCAACAGTTTAACAACTACTTACTGTACGTCAGACTCACTCTTGAGCATGCAGCGCCAGCATGGAACTCCACCAAAGAAACCAAGCTAAAAACTGTCCAGATATATACAACAAGGCTGGTTCCTGAACTAAGGGGAATGTCATGTGAAGACACACTGGGGAAACCTCGCCTCACGACAGAAAAAAAAAAAGGAAGAGAGATGTGCAGTCCCCGTGGCGCAGTGGTGAAACACTCACCCGGCACTTCGCGAGCGATTTGGCCTGGGGTTCGTGACTTAGGAGGATTGTCCGGGCGCCAATCCTTAACAGTAGCCTCTGTTCATCCAGCAGTGAAGGGGTACCTGGGGTTACCTGGCGGGTTGTATTCTGGGGAGACATAGGATTAAGGACCTGCGGAAACGCTACGCGTGTTGGTGGCTGTACAAGAGTATAACAACTCATTGTATAAAAGTATAACAACTCATTGTACAAGAGTATAACAACTTTTGTATATATAAATCAATAAAAAAAGTAATAATAAAATATTTTAAGGGAAATTGATAAGAAGAGAGCGAAGCAATTTTCATGTTGGAGAAGAAGACCAGGAGGGATATTAGCGACGCAACAGTCACGAGGGTGTCCAGGAAAAACTTCGCCGTGTAAGATAACAGGAAAAGCCTAGGCCAGGGTGGGCACCTGCGGCCTTGTATGGCACTCAGTGCCACCTTGCAAAGCAATTCAATGAAAATTGATGTGTAAGTTTGCGACATATGTGCATATATATACAGCACATCATACCAAAATACATGTGCGGCCTCATAAAAACTTATCAATGTAAAATATGGTTTTAGTACGGCAAGAGGTTCCTACCCCTGGTCCAGATAAAGAAGTTGTCAGACTAACTAAACAAATTATTGTAAATGTAAATATGATTAAAAACGAGAGAGAGCAGTCATTGCATTAAACTAAAATGTTTGAAAGGCGGGGCTTAAGAGCTGAGGCTGGACCCTGCAAGCACATCCAGGTGAGCACCAGGGCCGTCCATACACGCCTCCCACCATCAAGAGGCTCATGTCATCAGTCTGTACACGCCGCTGTGAATGCTGAAACCCAAATCTATTCACAGTTTCAGATCCGCTGCCCAGCCACAGTCGTCAACACGCGTTGAAAGATCTTGTGAATACGATACTAAACGGAGCAGCGTATGAAGCCATAGTAAGAGCAGGTGTAGCCAGGGACTACAAGCCTGGGGTCCAGGCAAGGGCTACAAGCCTGGGGTCCAGCCAGGGGCTACAAGCCTGGGGTCCAAGCAGGGGCTACAAGCCTGGGGTCCAGGCAGGGGCTACAAGCCTGGGGTCCAGGCAGGGCTACAAGCCTGGGGTCCAGGCAGGAGCTACAAGCCTGGGGTCCAGGCAGGGCTACAAGCCTGGGGTCCAGCCAGGGGCTACAAGCCTGGGTCCAGGCAGGGCTACAAGCCTGGGGTCCAGGCAGGGGCTACAAGCCTGGGGTCCAGGCAAGGGTTACAAGCCTGGGGTCCAGGCAGGGTTACAAGCCTGGGGTCCAAGCAGGGGCTACAAGCCTGGGGTCCAGGCAGGGGCTACAAGCCTGGGGTCCAGGCAGGGTTACAAGCCTGGGGTCCAAGCAGGGCTACAAGCCTGGGGTCCAGGCAAGGACTACAAGCCTGGGGTCCAGCCAGGGGCTACAAGCCTGGGGTCCAGGCAGGGGCTACAAGCCTGGGGTCCAGGCAGGGGCTACAAGCCTGGGGTCCAGGCAGGGGCTACAAGCCTGGGGTCCAGCCAGGAGCTACAAGCCTGGGGTCCAGGCAGGGGCTACAAGCCTGGGGTCCAGGCAGGAGCTACAAGCCTGGGGTCCAGGCAGGGTTACAAGCCTGGGGTCCAGGCAGGGACTACAAGCCTGGGGTCCAGGCAGGGGCTACAAGCCTGGGGTCCAGGCAGGGGCTACAAGCCTGGGGTCCAGGCAGGGGTTACAAGCCTGGGGTCCAGGCAGGGGCTACAAGCCTGGGGTCCAGGCAGGGGCTACAAGCCTGGGGTCCAGGCAGGGGCTACAAGCCCTGGGTCCAGGCAGGGGTTACAAGCCTGGGGTCCAGGCAGGGGCTACAAGCCTGGGGTCCAGGCAGGGGCTACAAGCCTGGGGTCCAGGCAGGGCTACAAGCCTGGGGTCCAAGCAGGGTTACAAGCCTGGGGTCCAAGCAGGGGCTACAAGCCTGGGGTCCAAGCAGGGGCTACAAGCCTGGGGTCCAAGCAGGGGCTACAAGCCTGGGTCCAAGCAGGGGCTACAAGCCTGGGGTCCAAGCAGGGGTTACAAGCCTGGGGTCCAGCAAGGGTTACAAGCCTGGGGTCCAGGCAGGGGCTACAAGCCTGGGGTCCAGGCAAGGGTTACAAGCCTGGGGTCCAGGCAGGGGCTACAAGCCTGGGGTCCAGGCAAGGGTTACAAGCCTGGGGTCCAGGCAGGGGCTACAAGCCTGGGGTCCAGGCAAGGGTTACAAGCCTGGGGTCCAGGCAAGGGTTACAAGCCTGGGGTCCAGGCAGGGGCTACAAGCCTGGGGTCCAAGCAGGGGTTACAAGCCTGGGTCCAGGCAGGGTTACAAGCCTGGGGTCCAGGCAGGGGCTACAAGCCTGGGGTCCAGGCAGGGTTACAAGCCTGGGGTCCAGGCAAGGGTTACAAGCCTGGGGTCCAGGCAGGGGCTACAAGCCTGGGGTCCAGAGAGAGAGGACACCATGACGTCGTGAGGGCGCCGAGACTCCGCCACACAGGTCCCGGAGCGCGGGGGGAAACATATATATATACACATTTTCGCCAGTTCCAGGAACCTCTTGTGCACTGATATTTCAAATTGTCTAAGAAAAAATTTTTTCAATTAATATCTAAATCACTCAATTAAACTCGTAATTCACCCAGAGAGGGAGGGTTTTTTAATACATTTATAAACTTTGAAACATATAATTGAAAATAAGAAATATTTGCAAATAAAATAGAGATATATACAGTGGTATTGTACATGGGGAACCTTTCGTACCCGGTGGCCACTACAGTGGCAGGTATGGTACATGAGGCGCCGTTCGTATCCCCGGGGCCAGCTGCAGCGGCCGCCAGTATTAGAAGGAGTCTTAACACGTCCGTATGTCCCAATTCTGAGGCAATTGCTGGCATGTCTGCGGTTGTGCACCTCATAATAATATTCAATCACATTCGTTTGAGCTCATCATGGTTCAGTCGGTGGTGTGTGTGTGACTGCGGAGTGCTGGTATGTTAGTTCGATCCCGTCGAACGCTTCGATAGTCCCTCACTCCAGCAGTCAACCTCACGGTCATTATTGTGCGTGTAAATGATGGTTTGTGAAACATTAACAATAAAGATCTTATGAGAAAAATCTCTGTAGCAGGGCGAGGGAATCGAACCCGCGTCGTGGGTCGCCCCACACGTCAGGAAGACAGGACATTATAGATCGCTTACAGTGAGGGACTGGACAGTCCCCGTGCACCGTCTCCTTCCTCATCCAAATCCTCTTCAAGAATTTCAACTCCTTCTCCTCCTTCCTCCCCTCCCCCGACTTTTCCAAACTCTTTGGACACTGAACACGAACACCCACGTGCCCGCACCTCTGTGTTGGAGTACACGTGCACCCACGTGCCCGCACCTCTGTGTTGGAGTACACGGGCACCCACGTGCCCGCACCTCTGTGTTGGAGTACACGGCACCCACGTGCCGCACCTCTGTGTTGGAGTACACGTGCACCCACGTG
>WNGS01005807.1:4554-15452 GCA_020271785.1 Procambarus virginalis
CGAGAGGACAGGGGGCAGAGGAATAGTTGGGAGGAGGAGGGGATGGAGGAGAGTCAAGAACTCTTTGTCCTTATGAAGTATTGTTTGTAAGGCTTTGTTGCCATATGACAGAGGAAAATACATATCAAAGACAAAGAAAAATTAGTGAAGGTTGTAGAAGTTTTTACAGGAAGGGATATGTCGTGGTGACGATGATGAGCGAAGGTGTAGTCTTGGTGATGATGATGGGAGTGTAATGTGATGATGATGGAAGTAGAGTAATAAAGTGATGATGAGTGGAGTAATGCGGTGATGATGATAGGAGTGTAGTAATGTGATGAAGATGATGATGATGGTAATAATGGTGATGATGATGGGAGTGTAGTAATGTGTTGAAGATGTTGGAAGTTGAGTAATGTGGTGATGATGAGATTGGACGGATGTTGTGATGATGATGGGAGTGGATTAATGTGATGATTTGGATGAGAGTGAAGGTGATGATAATGTTGATAGTGATGGTGATGATGTTGGGAATGTAGTAATGTGATGATGATGGTGGGAGTGGAGTAGTGTGGTGATGAAGATAGGAGTGGGGCAATGTAGTGAAGATGATGGAAGTGGAGTAATGTGATGATGTTGATGATGATAATGATGGGGATTATGTTGGGAGTTCAGTAATGTTGTGATGATGATGGCAGTGTAGTAATGATGTGATGATGATGAAAGTGAAGTAATGTGGTGATGATGATGGGAGTGTAGTAGTCATGGTAAGGATGTTGGGTGAGTAGAAATGTGGTGATGACGATGGGAGTGGAGCAATGTTGTGATGTTGGTGTTAGTGGAGTAATGTTGTGATGATGAAAGGAGTATAGAAATGTTGTCATGATGATGTTGAGAGTGTAGTAATGTGGTGATGATGATGGGAGTGTTGTAATGTGGTGATGATGATGGGAGTGTAGTAATGTGGTGATGATGATGGGAGTGTTGTAATGTGGTGATGATGATGGGAGTGTAGTAATGTGGTGATGATGATGGGAGTGTTGTAATGTGGTGATGATATTCGAAGTGCATTCGTCGTGATGATGATTTTGGGAGTGTAGTAATTTGGTGATAATGTTCGGAGTGTCGTAGTCATGGTGATGATGTTGGTGTTGTAGTTATGTCGTTATGATGCTGGGAGTGAAAAAAATGTAGTGATGATGTTGCGAGTAGTGTAATGTGGTGATGATGTTGCGAGTAGTGTAATGTGGTGATGATGATGGGGTGTAGTAATATGAGGATAATGATGGGAGTGTCTTAATGTTACACTCCAAACATTCACATGAGCATACAAGTGCTGACTTGATGTTTACTTCAGTAGAACGTTACAAATTATTTCAGAGTTTCAATTAGTTTTAACGACTCAGATGAAGTTGTAAAACCCATTGTATCTAGCTTTAATATATCATTCTGGCCATAAATGTTGGAAATTTCCAACACTTATCATCCATTATTATGTTATGATAAATTACTATTAACTTACTAATTGCAGTAGCTCTTAACACCACTAACCGTAGTGTTAATATAAATTAATCTGAGCATATTGCTGATAATATTACTCCTGATAATGTAAATCAAGAGTTATTAATTGAACTTATTCAGTAACAGTTTTTATTCTGTTACGATCGAATGCTCTGGAGAAGTATAAATATTATCTCCATTTCTCGCTAGAGATCATTTATCGAGAATATTATAATTATTAATTCCCTATAATTTCAACCCAGTTCATATTATCGCATTTCATCCATAATTGCGCGGAAAAGAATAATTTGTGTTTAATAATTTCCGTGGTGAATGCGAGAGCGGGGAGAGGGAGGCGGCGACGCCATTAATACATCAACAAGGCACGCGCACGAGACAGCGTGGTAAAGCACATGGCATTAATTGAGAATTCTTATCGACAAGAATTACGTCGATACTCAGTTAATAAGTGGAATTTACTTGCCAGTGTTCTCTAGTGCCTCAACAGTGAACCCAGCGTCTACAATTACCACCCGGACCGTAATTAAGTGTGCACAGCAGTGAACACTGAGTCCAGCAGACGCTCATTTCGGCAAACCTTAGTACTCGGTTACGCTCACAGGTTTTTTCTTTCTAATTTGATGCATCGAAGTAGTTAGTGCCTTAGTGAGTAGTTTGTCGTTATGAAGAACAAATAATAACAATCAAACGTTAGTAATATTTATCACCCAGCTCAGTTTCATGAATATATGAACATAATTTGTAGCTTAGTCAATTGCTACTTTATATTTCTTGTATTACAGCGTGTATTTGAGACGCCAGCAAGATTCTCATCAATCGTGTTATTTACCTCGAGTCATTTCTCTATGGGGATTCTGTGATCACGAGGACGAATGATGAACTGGCGTTAGAAATCGTCTTACAGCTAAGACCCATTTTTCTTATAAATCTATTCAATTTAATTATTGCTTCTATAATATGATCTCAAATGAATATAATTTGATTACCATATATTTACATATGTTGTAGTTAGATTTACCATAATACCAATGCCATAATGAACTAGTGACGAACCACACTGGTTCCTAGATATATATGAACTTCTAGAAATAACCCCCCAATGTTGATATTTGAGGCTTTGGCTTTAATTAATAATTACAGTCTTCATTATTTTCAAGTGAATATCCATTGAATAAGTTTCCATAGACACTGGTTCTCCGGTGTCATTCTAATGATCAATTTTATTTGTTTTCCCTCTTTTCTCAAAAGCGGGTGGTCCTTCGATTTATTTTAATATAATAGTTAAATAATTTATTTTCTGAGTTCAAGCCCCAGATAACCAACATATATATATGCAAACAAGCCTGAACGGTCTCCAGGCATATATGCAACTGAAAACTCTCCCTCAGAAGTGACTCGAACCCATACTGCCAGGAGCACTCTGCATCTGGCGTACAGGACACCTTAACCACTCGACCAACACGACCGGACAAAAGAGGATGGTAGCCGAGGCTAATTCCCCATCCCCCCGCCGGCACTCTAATGGTAATCTTGGGCATGGTATTTTATCAAATCACCTCATTCTTTGGGGCACACGTGAGGAATTATAAATAAATTTCTATAATTTTTTAGAATTATAAATAAACTTATGAAAGAATTTTAAACTGCCATTGTGTACAGTGTACTAGTATATGATGTTTGCTTAACCCTCAAACCCCTAGGGGCCCAAATGTATTTAACACCTACAGGCGTAACAAAAAAACAAAAACAAAAATTCTTTCATCATATAGAAGTGTTCATTTTTGTTCCCTGATCACGGAAAAAATAACAAAAAATCGTAGGTAGAATATTTTAGCCACTATAGGGTAGGGAAGTCTGACAAAAAAGGTGCGATGTCAGAGCCTTCGCCAGACGAGGTCTACTCCGCCCAAGCTGTCAGGCGACAGTTGCCACAGATATATTATTACCTAATTATTTCAATGTCTCTGATTGATTTTTTCTTATTTTTTTGCAGTAATATTATTCAATACAGTAAATTGTGCTATATTTATATAATAAAATGTGTGAACCATCGCTGTACTCAAAATTATGGTGGACATATTAGTGATTCAATTATTATGTTAATAAAACAATAAACAAATAGTTTTGCTCTTGTTACACTATATACACAGGTTATACATAAGTATTTGCATGTTTTGTTCACCATAATGAACCACTAAGTTGGCCTTGTGAGTCAAAAAGCAGCGAGGAGTGACCTCCACACACCAGCCAGCCACTCGTTGCCACTCCGTCCCTCAACAACACCTCACTCACTCTTATTCTCTTCCCACAATACTCAATATTTCTTATGTTTCTTTTTACTGTTGATGGTAATTGAAAATCAATTCTCCAAAATTCATTTGTATTTCTAGTCTGACGCGACGCTTGAACGCGTTTCATAATAACATATTACATTTTCAAAGACTTTAGTTTACACACACAACTGTAACCTGAAAGCACTTAACAGAGTTTTACTTATTCTAATGCTAAACGTCTTGTCTTATATACTCGCATTTGGGTGAGGTGATATGTTGCAACAATTTTGGATGAGGTGAACAAACTTTTTACCAACATAAGACAAAACACGATGCAATGGGTATAAATTGGATAAGTGAGAGGGAAGAATGGAAGTAACTGCAAAGTGTCTATTGGCCCATACTCCCTCTTGATGCTTCTATATTGGTACGGAGTCTTGAAGTGTGTAGAATATAGTTGTGCATTAATTGGCTGTTGATTGCTGGTGTTGACTTTTTGATGTGTAGTGCCTGGCAGATGTCAAGCCGCCTGCTATCGCTGTATCTATCGATGATTTCTGTGTTTTTTGCTAAGACTTCTCTGGTGATGGTCTTCTTGTGGGAAGATATTATGTTCCTTAATGGAGCCCTGTTGCATATGCATTGTTAATCGCCTGGAAAGAGATGTTGTTGTCTTGCCTATATACTGAGTTCTTTGGGGCTTACAGTCCTTAAGTGGGGATTTGAAGGCATAGACGACGTTGGTCTCCTTTAAGGCGTTCTGCTTTGAGTCTGGAGAGTTTTTCATGGCAGCTTCCCATCCTTCTCCATCTCGTAAGTGAAACTCAATACAGAATTTCGCTCGAATGCCTCCTTCAGCTCCTGCAGACATCTGACATCAGGTACCTGTGTAAAAATGTCGTCAACATACCTGCAGTATATGGTGGTTTCAAGTTCATGTCAACTAAGACTTTCTGTTCGATGGTACCCATGTAGAAGTTCACAAACAGGACACCTAGGGGAGAACCCATGGCGACCCCATCTACTTGTTTATACATGTGCTTATCAGGGCTCAAGAAGGGTGCCTCTTTAGTACAAGCTTGGATTAGTTTCCTTAGAATGTTTTCTGGTATGTCAAGAGGAGTACAGGCCGGATCACGATACACTCTGTCCGCTATCATGCTGATTGTTTCATCCACAGGTATGTTGGTAAACAGTGATTCTACGTCCAGCGAGGCTCTCAACATGTATAAGTACGTATAAGCAAGTAGATGGGGTCGGCATGGATTCTCACCTAGGTGTCCTGTTTGTTAAGTGTCCATTGTCCAATCCGTCTGTGAAGATGTGGGTGGCTCCTGCTACTACAAAAATGCTAAATTAATTTTCTGTAACGCACCTTAGGATTGTTGGATCATAGGCAGCATTTTTCGTCGGAATACCTTCTATTACTATTTTGATGGTACGCTCCTCCACTGGTGGGGAACAAGTCTAGTTTGGGTGTGGATGATCGCCTCCTATATGAAGTAAAATGCTTTTTAATTGTAGTCTGTTACGGACTTTTCCCGCTCTGGCAGCCCAAGAGTTTCCATTGTTTTGGCCACGTCCAACCCCCAAGACCTGTCGTGCTGAGACTGGATCAGGGGAAACAATTATCTTACCGATAATCGTAGCTGTTCATTGTGATATTCTGTCTTGAAGAGAGGGCAAACCAGTTTCCAGTTTTAGAGATTCAAGCCTGGTTCACATAGGGGCTCATTGTGCAGCTCTCATAGCATTGTCTTGATCAAATTCAAGCCTTTTCAACGGTTGTTGTGATAGGCTTGTGAGTGTAGGTGTGGCATAGTCGATCACTTATCTGACTGCCTGTACATAGTATCTGCGAGGAAGATGAAGATTGTCTCCTCCAGAGAGGGAGTTTAGCGACCTGAGGGTTTCTCTCTCATGTA
Organism: Procambarus virginalis; assembly: GCA_020271785.1. Classification (NCBI taxonomy): domain Eukaryota; kingdom Metazoa; phylum Arthropoda; class Malacostraca; order Decapoda; family Cambaridae; genus Procambarus; species Procambarus virginalis. The sequence goes on from WNGS01005807.1 coordinate 10,253, forward strand.
AATGACCTCAGCATTAAAATTAATGTGTCCAGGATTATTCCTAGATACTGATAAGTGTCCACCAATTCAATTTCCTGGCCATACACTTTGAGTTGGTTGTTGGACTTCACTATTTTCGTGGGCATGACTTTTATCTTAGAGGGGTGTGGAGTTCGATACCAATCTGCTTTTCCTCTTCACTGATGCAATCTAAGCATCCCTTCATAAGCATGAAGGGATACAGCAAGGCAAGTTAAGTACAGTTAAAAAAACAAAATAAAAAACATGAAAAAATAACCAAATAAACTATACGCACAAAATGAACGGTATGGTAAACAACAGAGCTCTTTTCCAATGCAATGTTACACAAAATAATTAAATCAAAATGAAAATAAATCGCAGTCTATGAAAATTCTATGAGAGAGAGAGAGAGAGAGAGAGAGAGAAAGGGTAGGGTATGTGTGTACTCAAGACAACGAGGTCAGTTTTCGAGCCGAATCCCCTAAATAAAAGTAATGCTGAACCTCTCGCCAGGATCAATGAGTGTACAGAGTGAACTTCCAGGTAATTGCAAGCACTCCAGTGTCCATTGCTGGTCGAATGACAGTAGCGTAAGTGTAGTTGCCAAGTTCGGCTGTATTTGTATCAGGGAGTGATTGGGGTCTCTGTTCGCCTGTATGCAAGTAACAGTCTGGCGCAACAACCAGCTCTTTATGGTAGAAATCCCCAGCATCCCCAGTGACAGAATTGGGGGCCTGTCTGGGAGCGAATTGTCGCACCCATAGTTTGAGTCCTCAAACTATGGGTGCTCTTTCTCTTTTGGAAAACCCACATGACAAGATGGAGAAGGTGCAAACATTTGTAGAGTCAGGCAATCCTGAAGATTTGGAAGGTTGCACCAAAGAGCAGTTAAGGCAGATTGTAGAGAACTGTGGCATTAAGGTTATGTCATCTACAGTGGCAGGAATGAAGTATCAGATCCTTAGACAGTTGACAGCTAGGAGTGAAGCGGTAGAGTAGTAAGATCAGAAAGAAGCTGAAGATGAAAAGGATGATGATGGATAGGATGAACTGAGATCCCAAGGATCAAATAGGAGTAGTAGGAGTGGCTTCAGTAGCAGGAGTAGCCAGAAAAGGAGCTTGGAAAGGATTCAGGTAGAACTCCACATGCAATGTGAGGACAAAGGGAGGCAGTTCCATCTAGAGATGTTGAGACTAGAACTGCAGATGAAAAATGAAGCAGAAAAAGAGAAAATTAAACTTGAGGTAGAGAAGGAAAAGAGAAAACTGTACTAGAGGTAGAAAAAGAGAAAATCAAAGTGGAGCAAGAAAAAGAGAAAACAAAACGAATGGAGATAGAAACAAATAGAATTGTGGCAGAGCATAGTATTGAGAGTGGGTTGCCAGAGAGCACCTCACACGTGTCACACCCACTGGATAATAGAGTTAGGGAAAAAGACATTCAACTGTTTGTGCCAGAGTAGTCCGAGAGCTTCTTTGAGCACTTTGAGAAGGTAATCAGCATCAAACAGTGGCCACAGGAGGAGTGGGCCCAATTGGTTCAGTTATGCCTGGCCAGTGCTGCCAGAGAGGCATATATCTAGTTGTCTTTGGAGGAATGCCAGGATTACTGGACTGAGAAGAACAGCGTATTGCATTATTTTCCTATAAATGTAACGGACTGGGTTACATGATGAAAGATTGTAGACAGGGTAAGGGAGATGTGACCCCTGACAATGTGGGACCCCCGAAACTCATGTGTGAGTTTAACAAAGGACAGACCACAGAAAGTGAACTTAGTGAACGAGAGGTATGGTTTATTCACATGTAAAGGTTGAGTCAGCATAGGAGACCAACCAGAATTTGAAGTTAGTATCCTCAGAGATACAGGAGCAAATCAGAGCTTGATTCTGAAAAGCCTGATCTGGGATGATCGACTTTTAGCTGGCTGTCTGAAAATTAATGTTCATGGGTTATTGTCGGAGTGAGACATGCCCATATGTGCTGTCAGACTGAAGTCAGATTATTTGTCGGCGGAAGTGATGTTGGGAGTGTGTCCTGACATACCTGTTCCAGGGATAAAAGTGATCCTGGGTAATGACTTGTTCGGGTCGAGGTGTTACCGGAACTCATAGTGAAAGTTGTGCCAGAAGGGCCACGGTACTGATGGGACACCAAACAGAGTATACCTTGCTAGCATCCTAGAGGATGAGTCAGAGGACAGTCAAGTCATAGTGTACCCTGCCTGTGTAGTGGCATCGTCAGAGGTTGCCGACAAGTGAGATACTGGAGGTGAGGTGACAGTGTCGACTCCACTGAGGGAAGAGACCGATGTGGAGATAGCGTGGCTGTTTAGTGAAGGACCAGCTCGGGAAAATGAGGGCATGACGAGATCAGAGGTGAAGACGACCCTGCCGGAAAAAACTAGTGTGAACAGAGTGGACCTAGAGCAACAAGTATGGTCGAGTACAGTCGAGTGTAGTACAGTACTTGAGGAAGCCTTGAGGGAACGTGGAAGAGTTGACGGGGAAGAATTGGAGTTTCGTAGTAGAGTAGAATGGGAGAAGGGCATGATAATGTCGCAAGCATGGAGAGGTAGAAGAAAGTCGAAGGTTCGACGGAAGTCGAAGGAGATAAAGTTACAGATAATTGTGGAGATGAAAGAAGGGATCGTCGGTGAAGACGAGAGAGTGAAGTATGATGACAAGTGACGGATGTATGATTGTGGTAGATTGAAGTATGAGGATGATGAACCGAAGTATGAGGACGACAGAGGAGGAACGGATAATAGATGTCTAACACTTTACGTGTGAAATGCAAAAAGAAGACGAAAGGGAGGTGGAAATCAGTAAGCTAGAGAGGGCTGAGGGAGCGAAGGTGTTCAACACAGACAGCCTGGCTAAGGTGAGAGAGAAGTTTGGTCATTTAGAGGATGATCATGTGTCCAATGGGTGATGAACCAGGTGCTGCAGGCGATGAGTCACAATAACGTGGCTAAAGTATGTTGACCAGACCACACACTAGAAGATGAAGGGACGACGACGTTTCGGGGTGTCCTAAACTATTCTCAAGTCGATTGTCCAATCGACTTGAGAATGGTCGAAGACGGACCGAAACGTCGTCGTCCCTTCAACTTCTAGTGTGTGGTCTGGTCAACAAACCAGGTGTTGCATGGCGCAATGGGCTGTACTGTGTACATCGACGACATTGTTGTACTTGCAGACTTCTGGAGGGAGTGCATATAGACTACTGGATTTGTTCGGCCGATTAGAGAGGGCCAATATGACTATTAAGGGGCCCGGTGACGTAGTATTTTTCAACATTTGAAAAATAGTGAATAATTTTAAACAAATCTCCAGTTATTTGCCATCAGAGTCGTTAAATTTTCATCCCAGTAGTTATTATTTTTTACGATTTTTTTTAATAAATGCGTGCAAGACTGGAGGCAGCTGGTACTGATAATAACGCTAACACTTCCTATATACTGGCAATTATAGATAGAGAGATACAAGCACCTGTCCGAAACGCACAAAGAAGACAAGTAGTGGTAAGGAGGGACTACAAGGTGGATATACAGTTGGTGCCACCTGGAGGGCCAGATTTTAAACATAATAATGAGTTAGTATGTTATTATGCTCTATTTTATTATATATCACATAAATACATTGCCCCAATGGGGCAATGTATTTATTTCTTATGTCCCATTGTACAATAAAATTTCTTATGTCCCATTGTACAAAAAGCTGATAACCACTTCTAATTTATCAGCTCTTTTTTCTCCCTTTTGTTTTTAATTGGATTTTCATGTAACTTCTACATCCTGGAGAATGCATTAAGCATGTGGTTGTTGGAACGAAATTTGTCTAAATTTTATTCAGCTACAGGTGGCAGAAGTTGTGACTTTTATTTTTTGGGGCCGATTTATTTTCAGATTTCAAACTATATTTTCTTTGTCTCTTTAGGTTATATTGATGAATGAGGACCAGATGAGAACCTTATCACTTATATATGGTCTATAAAGTTACTGCAATATATATGTTTGTTATCCCTAACCTATCCCTATATCTTCTGTTTTGGGTTGGTTATTTTTTCTTGACTTCATTTCAACCCATATTGACCTACAGCTTTACATATTCGAGTATGAATGCCAAGCAATGTTAATTAAAACATACAAGAAAATTCATTTATTATAACTATCATATTCATTGTCGATAACTTAAAACTTCAATTATCTCTCTCTCTAAAAAAAAAAAAAAACTTTGGGTCCGCTTCAAAAATCAGTTTCTGACCGATTCTCACCATTTTTACATATATGTGCAAAGTGTTTAGTTCTAAAGTTTCCATGCTTTCGTTTAGTCATAAACCAATTACTATTTGAGTTATTAATTTTTTGGATCTAAATTCTGCATATTTCGATGGCCATATGGAAAAAATCGTTTACAGTAAACTATACTGTCAAACAATATTTTGCAGCAAGGAAACTGAACTTTATATGCCATTCTGAGACCACAATGAATAAAATACCATTTGGTGACATTTTAATATTTTTAAAGCTAATTTGAATTTTTTTTTTTTATTTTTTATTTTTTTTTTTTTTTTGATCATGGAATGATGTTGATCTATTAAGAAAAGTTGGAGCATTTACCATGAAAATACAAATCACAAAAGAACTGTGTTTGAGGAAGTTTCGGTGCACCATCACCGGGCCCCTTAACTTGGTGAAGAGTGAGTTTGGAAGAGCCCGACTGGAGTACCTAGGTTATGTGGTAGGGCAAGGTGAGGTTGCTCCAGTGAGGACAAAGGTAGAAGCCATTGATAATTTTCCGGTACCGAAAGGAAAGAAAGAGTTGTTTAGGTACTTTAGAATGATTGGATACTACAGGAGGTTCTGTAGGAATTTTCCCACCATAGCCTCCTATGATGAGTTGTCTAAGAATAAGACGTTGGAATGGAATGGAGTAGCTCAAGAGGCGTTTGATAAACCAACAGATTATTGAACCGAGGCGCCTATATTAGTGTCGACGGATTTTGGAGCACTGTTTGCGTTGTTTGTGAATGCCAGTGATGTAGGAGCCTGAGATGTATTGACGCAGCAAAAGGACGAAATATCTCGCCCCGTGTCTTTCTTCTCCATGAATTTTTGCAAAAGACCTCAGAGATCACTACAGGATGGTAGAGAAGGAGACATTGGCATTGGTCCTGGCACTCAAGTATTTTCATG
>WNGS01005810.1:0-10839 GCA_020271785.1 Procambarus virginalis
AGACATGGTGAGAGACAAGGTGAGAGACAAGGTGAGAGACAAGGTGAGAGACAAGGAGAGACATGGTGAGAGACAAGGTGAGAGACATGGGGAGAGACATGGTGAGAGACAAGGGAGAGACAAGGTGAGAGACATGGTGAGAGACAAGGTGAGAGACATGGTGAGAGACAAGGTGAGAGACAAGGTGAGAGACAGGGTGAGAGACAAGGTGAGAGACAAGGTGAGAGACAAGGTGAGAGACAAGGTGAGAGACAAGATGAGAGACAGGGTGAGAGACAAGGTGAGAGACAAGTGAGAGACAAGGTGAGAGACAAGGTGAGAGACAAGGTGAGAGACAAGGTGAGAGACAAGGTGAGAGACAAGGTGAGAGACAAGGTGAGAGACAAGGTGAGAGTAAATAAAGAGAAATAAGAATAAGAGGAAGGTAAGAAAAACAGATAAAGATGAGAATCAGAGAATCACATAAAACAAAGAAGAAGTAAGAATTAAGGAAAATGAAGAACAGAAAAAGGTGTAAATAAGAAGAAGTTAGAAAAAAACGAAAGAAAATTATAGAAGATGCAAGAGAAGAAGTAACGCAGAGAGTAACGCAGGAGACAGAGAGGTGAGAAACACAGTAACGCAGAGAGGTGAGAAACACAGTAACGTAGAGAGGTGAGAAACACAGTAACGCAGAGAGTAACGCAGGAGACAGAGAGGTGAGAAACATAGTAACGCAGAGAGGTGAGAAACACGTAACGCAGAGAGGTGAGAAACACAGTAACGCAGAGAGGTGAGAAACACAGTAACGCAGAGAGTGAGAAACACAGTAACGCAGAGAGGTGAGAAACACAGTAACGCAGAGAGGTGAGAAACACAGTAACGCAGAGAGGTGAGAAACATAGTAACGCAGAGAGGTGAGAAACATAGTACCGCAGAGAGGTGAGAAACACAGTAACGCAGAGAGGTGAGAACACAGTAACGCAGAGAGGTGAGAAACACAGTAACGTAGAGAGGTGAGAAACACAGTAACGTAGAGAGGTGAGAAACAGAGTAACGCAGAGAGGTGAGAAACACAGTAACGCAGAGAGGTGAGAAACACAGTAACGCAGAGAGGTGAGAAACATAGTAACGCAGAGAGGTGAGAAACACAGTAACGTAGAGAGGTGAGAAACACAGTAACGCAGAGAGGTGAGAAACATAGTAACGCAGAGAGGTGAGAAACACAGTAACGTAGAGAGGTGAGAAACACAGTAACGTAGAGAGGTGAGAAACACAGTAACGTAGAGAGGTGAGAAACACAGTAACGTAGAGAGGTGAGAAACACAGTAACGTAGAGAGGTGAGAACACAGTAACGTAGAGAGGTGAGAAACACAGTAACGCAGAGAGGTGAGAAACATAGTAACGCAAGAGACAGAGAGGTGAGAAACATAGTAACGCAGAGAGGTGAGAACATAGTAACGCAAGAGACAGAGAGGTGAGAAACACAGTAACGCAGAGAGGTGAGAAACATAGTAACGCAAGAGACAGAGAGGTGAGAAACACAGTAACGCAGAGAAGTGAGAAACATAGTAACGCAGAGAGGTGAGAAACATAGTAACGCAGAGACAGAGAGGTGAGAAACATAGTAACGCAGGAGACAGAGAGGTGAGAACATAGTAACGCAGGAGACAGAGAGGTGAGAAACACAGTAACGCAGGAGACAGAGAGGTGAGAAACACAGTAACGCAGGAGACAGAGAGGTGAGAAACACAGTAACGCAGGAGACAGAGAGGTGAGAAACATAGTAACGCAAGAGACAGAGAGGTGAGAAACACAGTAACGCAAGAGACAGAGAGGTGAGAAACATAGTAACGCAAGAGACAGAGAGGTGAGAACACAGTAACGCAGGAGACAGAGAGGTGAGAAACATAGTAACGCAAGAGACAGAGAGGTGAGAAACACAGTAACGCAAGAGACAGAGAGGTGAGAAACATAGTAACGCAGAGAGGTGAGAAACAAGTAACGCAAGAGACAGAGAGGTGAGAAACATAGTAACGCAAGAGACAGAGAGGTGAGAAACACAGTAACGCAGAGAGGTGAGAAACATAGTAACGCAAGAGACAGAGAGGTGAGAAACATAGTAACGCAGAGAGGTGAGAAACATAGTAACGCAAGAGACAGAGAGTGAGAAACACAGTAACGCAGAGAGGTGAGAAACATAGTAACGCAAGAGACAGAGAGGTGAGAAACACAGTAACGCAGAGAGGTGAGAAATATAGTAACGTAGAGAGGTGAGAAACATAGTAACGTAGAGAGGTGAGAAACACAGTAACGTAGAGAGGTGAGAAACATAGTAACGCAGAGACAGAGAGGTGAGAAACACAGTAACGTAGAGAGGTGAGAAACATAGTAACGTAAGAGTGAGAAACACAGTAACGTAGAGAGGTGAGAAACACAGTAACGCAGAGAGGTGAGAAATAGTAACGCAGAGACAGAGAGGTGAAACATAGTAACGCAGAGAGGTGAGAAACACAGTAACGCAAGAGACAGAGAGGTGAGAAACACAGTAACGCAGAGAGGTGAGAAACATAGTAACGTAGAGAGGTGAGAAACATAGTAACGCAAGAGACAGAGAGGTGAGAAACATAGTAACGCAGAGAGGTGAGAAACACAGTAACGCAAGAGACAGAGAGGTGAGAAACACAGTAACGCAGAGAGGTGAGAAACATAGTAACGCAGAGAGGTGAAAAACATAGTAACGCAGAGAGGTGAGAAACATAGTAACGCAGGAGACAGAGAGGTGAGAAACATAGTAACGCAGGAGACAGAGAGGTGAGAAACACAGTAACGCAGAGAGGTGAGAAACATATTAACGCAGGAGACAGAGAGGTGAGAAACATAGTAACGCAGAGAGGTGAGAAACACAGTAACGCAGGAGACAGAGAGGTGAGAAACACAGTACGCAGGAGACAGAGAGGTGACAAACATAGTAACGCAGGAGACAGAGAGGTGAGAAACATAGTAACGCAGGAGACAGAGAGGTGAGAAACACAGTAACGCAGAGAGGTGAGAAACATAGTAACGCAGGAGACAGAGAGGTGAGAAAACATAGTAACGCAGGAGACAGAGAGGTGAGAAACATTAACGCAGGAGACAGAGAGGTGAGAAACATAGTAACGCAGGAGACAGAGAGGTGGGAAACACAGTAACGCAGGAGACAGAGAGNCTCCCACTGTCAGTCACCATCAAGTGGTCTCCCACTGCAGTCACCATCAAGTGGCCTCCACTGTCAGTCACCATCAAGTGGTCTCCCACTGTCAGTCACCATCAAGTGGTCTCCCACTGCCAGTCACCATCAAGTGGCTCCCACTGCCAGTCACCATCAAGTGGTCTCCCACTGTCAGTCACCATCAAGTGGTCTCCCACTGTCACAGTCACCATCAAGTGGTCTCCACTTCAGTCACCATCAAGTGGTCTCCCACTGTCAGTCACCATCAAGTGGTCTCCCACTGCCACAGTCCCAAGTGGTCTCCCACTGTCAGTCACATCAAGTGGTCTCCCACTGCCACAGTCACCATCAAGTGGTCTCCCACTGCCAGTCACCATCAAGTGGTCTCCCACTGTCAGTCACCATCAAGTGGTCTCCCACTGCACAGTCACCATCAAGTGGTCTCCACTGCCAGTCACCATCAAGTGGTCTCCCACTTCAGTCACCATCAAGTGGTCTCCCACTGTCAGTCACCATCAAGTGGTCTCCCACTGTCAGTCACCATCAAGTGGTCTCCCACTGCCAGTCACCATCAAGTGGTCTCCCACTGCCAGTCACCATCAAGTGGTCTCCCACTGTCAGTCACCATCAAGTGGTCTCCCATGCCAGTCACCATCAAGTGGCCTCCCACTGCACAGTCACCATCAAGTGGTCTCCCACTGCCACAGTCACCATCAAGTGGTCTCCCACTGTCAGTCACCATCAAGTGGTCTCCCACTGCAGTCACCATCAAGTGGTTCCCACTGCCACAGTCACCATCAAGTGGTTCCCACTTACAGTCACCATCAAGTGGTCTCCACTGCACAGTCACCATCAAGTGGTCTCCCACTGCCAGTCACCATCAAGTGGTCTCCCACTGTCAGTCACCATCAAGTGGTCTCCCACTGCACAGTCACCATCAAGTGGTCTCCCACTGCCACAGTCACCATCAAGTGGTCTCCCACTGCCAGTCACCATCAAGTGGTCTCCCACTGCCAGTCACCATCAAGTGGTCTCCCTGCCACAGTCACCATCAAGTGGTCTCCCACTGCCACAGTCACCATCAAGTGGTCTCCCACTGTCAGTCACCATCAAGTGGTCTCCCACTGCCAGTCACCATCAAGTGGTCTCCACTGCCAGTCACCATCAAGTGGTCTCCCACTGCAGTCACCATCAAGTGGTCTCCACTGCCAGTCACCATCAAGTGGTCTCCCACTGCCAGTCACCATCAAGTGTCTCCCACTGTCACGTCACCATCAAGTGGTCTCCCACTGCCAGTCACCATCAAGTGGTCTCCCACTGCCAGTCACCATCAAGTGGTCTCCCACTGTCAGTCACCATCAAGTGGTCTCCCACTGCCAGTCACCATCAAGTGGTCTCCCACTGCCAGTCACCATCAAGTGGTCTCCCACTGCCACAGTCACCATCAAGTGGTCTCCCACTGCCACAGTCACCATCAAGTGGTCTCCCACTGCCAGTCACCATCAAGTGGTCTCCCACTGTCAGTCACCATCAAGTGGTCTCCCACTGCCACAGTCACCATCAAGTGGTCTCCCACTGCCACAGTCACCATCAAGTGGTCTCCCACTGCCAGTCACCATCAAGTGGTCTCCCACTGTCAGTCACCATCAAGTGGTCTCCCACTGCCACAGTCACCATCAAGTGGTCTCCCACTGCCACAGTCACCATCAAGTGGTCTCCCACTGCCAGTCACCATCAAGTGGTCTCCCACTGCCAGTCACCATCAAGTGGTCTCCCACTGCCAGTCACCATCAAGTGGTCTCCCACTGCCACAGTCACATCAAGTGGTCTCCCACTGCCAGTCACCATCAAGTGGTCTCCCACTGCCAGTCACCATCAAGTGGTCTCCCACTGCCACAGTCACCATCAAGTGGTCTCCCACTGCCAGTCACCATCAAGTGGTCTCCCACTGCCAGTCACCATCAAGTGGTCTCCCACTGCCACAGTCACCATCAAGTGGTCTCCCACTGCACAGTCACCATCAAGTGGTCTCCCACTGCCACAGTCACCATCAAGTGGTCTCCCACTGCCAGTCACCATCAAGTGGTCTCCCACTGTCAGTCACCATCAAGTGGCTCCCACTGCCACAGTCACCATCAAGTGGTCTCCCACTGCCACAGTCACCATCAAGTGGCCTCCCACTGCCAGTCACCATCAAGTGGTCTCCCACTGCCACAGTCACCATCAAGTGGTCTCCCACTGTCAGTCACCATCAAGTGGTCTCTCACTGTCAGTCACCATCAAGTGGTCTCCCACTGTCACATCACCATCAAGTGGTCTCCCACTGCCAGTCACCATCAAGTGGTCTCCCACTGTCAGTCACCATCAAGTGGTCTCCCACTGCCACAGTCACCATCAAGTGGTCTCCCACTGCCACAGTCACCATCAAGTGGTCTCCCACTGTCAGTCACCATCAAGTGGTCTCCCACTGCCAGTCACCATCAAGTGGTCTCCCACTGCCAGTCACCATCAAGTGGTCTCCCACTGCACAGTCACCATCAAGTGGTCTCCCACTGCCAGTCACCATCAAGTGGTCTTCCACTGTCACAGTCACCATCAAGTGGTCTCCCACTGCCAGTCACCATCAAGTGGTCTCCCACTGTCAGTCACCATCAAGTGGTCTCCCACTGCCACAGTCACCATCAAGTGGTCTCCCACTGCCACAGTCACCATCAAGTGGTCTCCAACTGCCACAGTCACCATCAAGTGGTCTCCACTGTCAGTCACCATCAAGTGGCCTTCCACTGCTGGTCACCATCAAGTGGCCTCCACTGTCAGTCACCATCAAGTGGTCTCCCACTGCCAGTCACCATCAAGTGGCTCCCACTGTCAGTCACCATCAAGTGGTCTCCCACTGCCAGTCACCATCAAGTGGCCTCCCACTGTCAGTCACCATCAAGTGGTCTCCCACTGTCAGTCACCATCAAGTGGTCTCCCACTGTCAGTCACCATCAAGTGGCCTCCCACTGCCAGTCACCATCAAGTGGTCTCCCACTGCCACAGTCACCATCAAGTGGCCTCCCACTGCCAGTCACCATCAAGTGGTCTCCCACTGCCAGTCACCATCAAGTGGCCTCCCACTGCCAGTCACCATCAAGTGGCCTCCCACTGCCAGTCACCATCAAGTGGCGTCCCACTACCACAGTCACCATCAAGTGGTCTCCACTACCACAGTCACCATCAAGTGGTCTCCACACCACAGTCCCATCAAGTGGCCTCCCACTGCCAGTCACCATCAAGTGGCCTCCCACTGCCAGTCACCATCAAGTGGCCTCCCACTACCACAGTCACCATCAAGTGGTCTCGCACTACCACAGTCACCATCAAGTGGCCTCCCACTACCACAGTCACCATCAAGTGGCCTCCCACTACCACAGTCACCATAAAGTGGCCTCCCACTACCACAGTCACCATCAAGTGGCCTCCCACTACCACAGTCACCATCAAGTGGCCTCCCACTACACAGTCACCATTAAGTGGCCTCCCACTACCACAGTCACATCAAGTGGCCTCCCACTACCACAGTCACCATCAAGTGGCCTCCCACTGCCACAGTCACCATCAAGTGGTCTCCCACAGCCACAGTCACCATCAAGTGGCCTCCCACTACCACAGTCACCATCAAGTGGCCTCCCACTGTCAGTCACCATCAAGTGGCCTCCCCTACCACAGTCACCATCAAGTGGTCTCCACTGTCACAGTCACCATCAAGTGGCATCCCACTACCACAGTCACCATCAAGTGGCCTCCCACTGCCGGTCACCATCAAGTGGCCTCCCACTGCCAGTCACCATCAAGTGGCCTCCCACTGCCACAGTCACCATCAAGTGGTCTCCCACTACCACAGTCACCATCAAGTGGTCCCCCACTGCCATAGTCACCATCAAGTGGTCTCCCACTGCCATAGTCACCATCAAGTGGCCTCCGACTACAACAGTCACCATCAAGTGGCTCCCACTACCACAGTCACCATCAAGTGGCCTCCCACTACCACAGTCACCATCAAGTGGCCTCCCACTACCACAGTCACCATCAAGTGGCCTCCCACTACAACTGTCACCATCAAGTGGCCTCCCACTACAACAGTCACCATCAAGTGGTCTCCCACTACCACAGTCACCATCAAGTGGTCTCCCACTGTCAGTCACCATCAAGTGGCCTCCCCACTACCACAGTCACCATCAAGTGGCTCCCACTACAACAGTCCCATCAAGTGGCCTCCACTACCACAGTCACCATCAAGTGGCCTCCACTACCACAGTCACCATCAAGTGGCCTCCCACTTCAACAGTCACCATCAAACAGGTATGAGGTTATCGATCGGGTCAAGCTTGGCGGCGGAGTCAACAACGGTCAAATCAGCCAAGGGACTCGTATGAATAGAACCGCAAGTAACGAGGCTACGGGTGTTCCTGTGGCCAGTCGTGAGTCTCTTAGACTCAGCTCCAAATTGTTACTCACAGTGAGTCTTTATGGCCACACACACAGCTCTCTATGGCCTGGCAACATGTAACAATTTGACTTGAATAATTTTTGTACATTTTGTGGCACCAAATTGTTCCCGCGTGTCAAAGCCGTTGCACGTAATTATTTACCAGTTGCAGAGTACATTAGGACCTTACTGTGTATTTTTTATTTCGCGCCAATAAATTTTCATTTATTTGTTCTCCATTATGTGACCCAAACTTAAGTATGAATAGTTGAGTACAGTTGGTAGATATTTCAGTGATATGGAGACTGTAGTTGGCATATACACACACACATGAACAGAAAAACACATTCACAAAAATGGGCTGAGTTTCTTTCACCCGAATGCCTCTGTTCACCTAGTAGTAAATAGATACCTGGGAGATAGACAGCTGCTACGGGCTGATTCCTGGGATGAGTGTGTGTGTGTGGAAAAAAACCAGTTGATTGACAGTTGTGGGGCGGGCCCAAAGAGCCAGAGCTCAACCCCTGCAGGCACAACTAGGTGGAGACTCCTGGTTCCACCTTGAGGCCGCGCGGACGTCTGGACACCTCCTCCGCCCGGGGGCCGCCCGATCACGTCCTGTTTTCGTGTTTTGGCTTTGCTACTGCCGCTTGGCATCGCTCTTCAGTATCTAGGCTCCGTCTCCAAAGATGTTTAAGGAACGGGATATTGGGGTTTTGCACTTGACAATGATTATAGAATTCCAGGGGCCAGATTCACGAAGCAGTTACGCAAGCACTTACGAACCTGGAGCCAGATTCACGAAGTAGTTTCGCAAGTACTTACGAACGTGTCCATCTTTCCTCAATCTTTGACGGTTTTGGTTACATTTATTAAACAGTTTACAAGCATGAAAACTTGCCAATCAACTGTTGTTATTGTTATAAACAGCCTCCTGGTGCTTGCGAGCTCATTAACTGTTTAATAATTGTAAACAAAGCCGCCAAAGATTGAGAAAATATGTAGAGGTTAGTAAGTGCTTGCGTAACAGCTTCGTGAATCTGGCCCCTGGAGTCTGGGTGCGGTGCAGAGTGCATGAGCATGCTGTCTATGGTTACTTTCCAGTCCAGTGGGGTTATGGTGACGCATGGCTCGGTGTGTCACCGTAACTGTGGTGCGTCTGACGCATGGCTCGGTGTGTCACCGTAACTGTGGTGCGTCTGACGCATGGCTCGGTGTGTCACCGTAACTGTGGTGCGTCTGACGCATGGCTCGGTGTGTCACCGTAACTGTGGTGCGTCTGATGCATGGCTCGGTGTGTCACCGTAACTGTGGTGCGTCTGACGCATGGCTCGGTGGTGGTGGTGTCATATTCATAAAGATATCGCTTGATCATTGATCTCCAATGCGTTCAGGTGTTCACTGAGAACAGAATCGTACTGTAACCTCAGTATTTCATTCATTACTTTGCTGTCATCTGTGAAGGTTCCATCACTCTTGTCCTCGGGTCTAGTGAAGGTTCCTTCACTCTTGTCCTCGGGTCCAGTGAAGGTTCCATCACTCTTGTCCTCGGGTCCAGTAAAGGTTCCATCACTCTTGTCCTCGGGTCTAGTGAAGGTTCCTTCACTCTTGTCCTCGGGTCCAGTGAAGGTTCCATCACTCTTGTCCTCGGGTCCAGTGAAGGTTCCATCACTCTTGTCCTCGGGTCCAGTGAAGGTTCCATCACTCTTGTCCTCGGGTCCAGTGACGGTTCCATCACTCTTGTCCTCGGGTCCAGTAAAGGTTCCATCACTCTTGTCCTCGGGTCCAGTGACGGTTCCATCACTCTTGTCCTCGGGTCCAATAAAGGTTCCATCACTCTTGTCCTCGGGTCCAGTAAAGGCTCCATCACTCTTGTCCTCGGGTCCAATAAAGGTTCCATCACTCTTGTCCTCGGGTCCAGTGACGGTTCCATCACTCTTGTCCTCGGGTCCAGTGACGGTTCCATCACTCTTGTCCTCGGGTCCAGTGACGGTTCCATCACTCTTGTCCTCGGGTCCAGTAAAGGCTCCATCACTCTTGTCCTCGGGTCCAGTAAAGGTTCCATCACTCTTGTCCTCGGGTCCAATAAAGGTTCCATCACTCTTGTCCTCGGGTCCAATGAAGGAGGTAATTTTGCTCAGAAGGAAAAAGTATTTTAGATTCCTTTCTATTTCCCTTAAGGCCTTTTGCTCTCTCTGTCTCTCCAGTATTGTATATGATTCCTGCAACTTAGCTCCGTCGTCCCTACTTCTCTACAAGGCCTTCTTCGTCGTTCTTGGGAGAATGTTGAACATTTAAGATGTTGGGACATTTGTTTTCGTCGCCTAGAGTGGGGACGCCTTTCTCCATCTATTTTCTCATTCGTATTTGAATCTTCTCATTTTTCTTCTTAATTGTATGTGACGTAGACATTTTTCTAGTATTCACGTAGTTGTGCTTGCGGGGGTTGAGCTCTGGCTCTTTGGGCCCGCCTCTGTCAACTGATCAACTGATTTTTTTTCCACACATACACACACATCCCCAGGAAGCAGCTCGTAACAGCTGTCAAACTCACAGGTACCTATTTACTGCTAGGTGAACAGGAGGGCATCAGCGTGAAAGAAACTGTGCCCATTTGTTTCTGCCTCCGCCGGATATCGATCCCCGGACCCTAGGATTACGAATCCCGAGCGCTGTTCACTCAGCCGTCAGGCCCCCCTTGTGCCCCTTCCCTCAAGGCAGAGCTCAGCACTCCCTACCTGTCATCCCCAACATGTTCCTCTGGTTACTGTGTTGACAGCTAATCTGTTCGTTATTAAAAATAAATTTGCGGAATTCTCTTCCTCTTGGATTAGAGACTGGGTGCACAGATTTGTTGCCCAGGCTTGTTTGAACTCCAACTAGGTTTGTTATCTAAGTAACATGGATTTGTAATCATTATATATTCCTAATCAGTTCATCAATGCTCATAAAAATAAGATCTAAACTGTTTTCTTCCCATGTTGGTTTGGCTTTTTGCTGTTTAAGACTAATTTGTCACACATTTGCAAGAGGATCTTAGGTCGGGTGAGGAGCCCTAGGCAAAATCTTCAACACAGCGAGCATGGCAATGAGTCCAACTCAGCATATATGGCAATGCAGCATATCCAACACAACATAAATTGCAAGGCTACTTATTCAAGACAATATATGTTACGA
>WNGS01005813.1:3764-14301 GCA_020271785.1 Procambarus virginalis
ACGCTGCTTTAATAGACTGAACTACGACAGGGTCAAAAAGAGTTGACCCTGACGAGGATTCAAACCTACGTCCGAGAGCATCCCCGACGCTGCTTTAATAGACTGAACTACGACAGGGTCAAAAAGAGTTGAACCAGAAGTTCTACTGAACTTACTTGGACCCTGCAGCCTGTACGAGACTTCATCCTCGTCACGGCCCTTGTAAATTTGTTCACTAAAACTGCTATTACACTCTGAATGTATCAGGGCCATAGTCTCCACCAAGAGAGACAACAACGGCACTAACCAAATTACTATCCATCTACTACGATTAGAGAGTGAACCCAGGCTTCTTTGACTTGAAGCACAGTACAATGCCTTACGCCAGCTTGACGCTCCCCCCACAGAACGCTAACCACCCCCTCCCCCACAAACAATTTAAGCTGATGGTTCCCGCACCATTCAACTGGTGCTGCCGGAAGTACAATTATCGTCACAACGAGAGACTAATTCCATTCTGAGTGGGGTAGTTCGTGTAAATAACTGGGCCTCCACTCTTCAGCCAATTATTAGCCGTGTTCTGTGTGCTCCAACCGTCCATGTTGGAGACGAGAGAGATACCATCAACCCGGTATCAACCAGGTATGTATCAGGAGCAGAGACATCAGTTGACTGTCGTCCCAGATCACGCTAAACTCAAAATATAACTGCAATTGGTTGTATCTGAAGCAAGGTATAGATATCATACAATAACATCAGTGATGAAATCGGTCTGTCTTCTATGGATTCCCGTCTCATATGGCCTCAAAATGCATGACGGAACTGTGTGTAAGCAGCCCGAGGGCAGAAATATACAGAAACGCCAACAAAATTGGAGTTTCCTCCCTCGCTCACACCTGTGAAGGTGTGTGTGGGCGTGGAGGGGCGTGATGGGGGGTGTGAGAAGCTCGATATCTGAAAGTGTAAGCGGTAAAGAGTAGCTCCATCACTTGTACTCTGTCCCTGGGGGGCTCCCAGGAGCAGAGTGATGGGGGGGGGCAGAGTGAGGGGATAAATGATAATGGAGGGGATAAATGGATAATGGAGAGGGGGATAAAACAAATACATATCTAAAACAAGTATCTATAAGAATATAACATAAATAATAATTCACTAAAGTAATGGACTCCAATCAAATATTCAAAATGTTAAGTTGTGCAAAATTTGTAGTACAGGTACTGTAATTATTTCTTATATTTCTTAGAGGATACGTGCAAACAAGTATCTACCCAGCACAACTAGGTAAGCGCACACGTGGCCTCGCTGTTGATTGGACAGCGCTTGGGGTTCGTAGTTATAATGGACCGGGTTCGATCCCGGCGCAGGCGGAAACAAACGGGCCGAGTTTCTTTCACCCTGATGCTTCTGTTCACCTGAGAGTTAGTCAGGTGCTACGGATGCGTGCGTTAGAGAGAAATATACGTAGTAGATATAATGGAGGAAAAATAGTTTGGCTAGTATGGCGGGATCCAAGAGCTAATAGCTCGATTCAGCAGACACAAATAGTCAATACACACACCCACCTTTCCTTCACTGCATTTGGCGGCTCCTCACTTGTTTGTACGGAAGTTATTGAGACCAATTTTCAGAGTTTTATTTTTTTGTAGAAGATTTACTGAAGACGTCAGGGAGCCAGCCACACGGCGCGACCTTGACGTTTCTCAGTTACTGATGGCGGGCCAGCGACCAGCAGCATGGCCTGGCCGGAAGTGGCCGCCGGATGTCCTCCTCCCCACAGGATTTTAAAAAATGAAAGTGGTTTTATCCTCATTGTTTTTCTTAGTTATTGTATAGCTTGTCCCTTTACTTTGCTGGTTCTTGGCGTAGTGCCGCCTGGCCCTAACTTGCTCGCTGCTGCCACCATCATTATCACCTTAATTTCAACACCTTGCTGATTAATCTGTGTATTTACCAGTGTGTACACGGTGAGAGAGACAACCACCAGTGCACACGGTGAGAGACACAACCACCAGTGTACACGGTGAGAGAGACAACCACCAGTGCACACGGGGAGAGAGACAACCACCAGTGCACACGGGGAGAGACGACTTCTCACTCGAGGCAGCTGCCGACCAGCGGTGCCCGGGTGCCGTGAGGTGTTACTGACCCCCAACACGGCCGTCTTCCCTGCAGCCACATATGATCGGAAGCAACCTGTCAAAGAGACAGGAACCGCAGTGACAGCCAGTTGGCAGTGATCATCACAGCAAGTGTCCGAGCCGATCAGGTACATTATGGGGGTGGGTTATGAGGAGCTCGGCCGGCCTGTCTGTTCGATAGTCTGGTTCTCTGCTCGCTGTGGCAGACCAAATATCGTTTGGGGCGAAATATTCCAATTATATAATTAAAACAACGTCAGTGGAGCAAGTGAGCTACTGGGTTATATGATCTGGTATAGTGAGTTTGTTATTATAAAATGCTCATAGATTGCCTGTCCAGTGTACTCTGAAACGGACACGGGGAAGAGTACATCTCATTAATATGTACAACTTAAATACTTCATTTTGATTATATATATATATAATATATATATATATATATATATATATATATATATATATATATATATATATATATATATATATATATATATATATATTGGTGTATACTGGCAGCAGGTTTTCTTTTAAACATGTCTCATTGAATATGACCGCATATTCTGTATTTACTATCTTCTGATTTTGGGCTTCTATCCCTCTAACTATTTTCTTAGCATCAGGGCTTAGCTGAAATAGGAGTTCTCCAAAACTCATTTTCGTAATTTCTGGTGAAGAAAAGATGTGGATTACTATAGAATGTATTACACTTATTTAAACAATTTGCACAACGTTTCGAACCTCCATGGTTCATTCTCAAGTGAGGAAATGTTACAATGTGGTTTGATTATATACCCGCACTGGGTCAGGTGATAAGACAATAAAGGTGAAAACATAGGGGATACATAAGGGATAAATGGGGTGAAACATATGAACATAAGAATAGAGGTAACCGCAGAAGGCCTATTGGCCCATACGAGGCAGCTGGCATCTACATACAAAGATTAATCCAGTGTAATTGGCCTGTTATGTTGAACATTGTCTTCTGTGTTGGCATCGTTATGTTCTGGTCTTGTCCTTACTCTCATTGTGGGAAGAGTAAATAGTTCCGTGATTTGGGTGTTCATGGTAGGTTGTTCTGTTCTTATGTGAATTGCTTCAAGAATTTGTAATCTTCTTGCATCTTGGGTTCTGTCTATTATGCATGTATTCTTGTTCAACATTTCTCTTGTTAGGGTGATGTCATGGGCTTGTCTCATGTGATTCCTGGGGGCACCGGATTGAAGATGGATATATATATATATATATATATATATATATATATATATATATATATATATATATATATATATGTATATATATATATATATATTTATATATATATATATTAGTATATTTTGGTAGCATTTTTTCCTGTAGACATATGTTATTAAATATGACCGAAAAAGTAAGATTAATAATTCTAACACGAATTTTCTCAATTTTCCTTATGTTTGTTTTTACTGATGACGGTACGTACTGATGGGCTTACAGTCCCCAAGTGGGCATTTGAAGGCATAGACGACATTGGTCTCTTTCAAAGCGTTCTGCTTTGTGTCTGGAGAGTTTCTCATGAGTAGGTCCAGACACAAAGCAGAACGCTTTGAAAGAGACCAATGTCGTCTATGCCTTCAAATGCCCACTTGGGGACTGTAAGCCCCAAAGAACTCAGTATATAGGCAAGACAACAACATCTCTTTCCAGGCGACTAACGATGCATAAGCAACAGGGCTCTATCAAGGAACATATAATCTCTTCCCACAACCAAACCATCACCAGAGAAATCTTAACAAACAACACAGAAATCATTGATAGATACAGCGACAACAGGCGGCTTGACATCTGCGAGGCACTACACATCAAGAAGTCAACACCAGCAATCAACAGCCAATTAACGCACTACTATATTCTACCCACTTCAAGACTCCGCTCCAATATAGAAACATCAAGAAATACGGGCCAATAGGCCTTCTGCAGTTACAGATCTATTCTTCCCTTATACCCATTGTTTCGTGTTCTGTGTTTGTTCTCACCTCACCCCAAACCATTGTAACATGTCACCTCACCCAAATGCAGGTATTTAAACTCTGTTCAGTTATAGTTGTTCTGTGTGTGTGTAACTAAAGTCTTTGAAAATGTAATAAGTTTTACGAAACGCGCTCAAGTGTCGCGTCAGACTAAGAAATAAAGAATGAATTTTGGAGAATTGATTTTTAATTTACCGTCATCAGTAAAAACAAACATAAGGAAAATTGAGAAAATTCGTGTTAGAATTATTAATCTTACTTTTTCGGTCATATTTAATAACATATATATATATATATATATAAAGTTTGTGAGGGTACCACCTCTGGTGCCAATGTGGGGACCCATAGCCTCGGAGAAGAAAATAAAAAGTATTCAGAGGAGACCTTGTGGTTTCTCACTGAACACTAATATTATCTTCTCCTACCACCCCCATTCTTTTGTGTGTACACATATATATTTGCTTTATTTGAACTTTGTTACAAAAAAAGGAGTTACATATAGGTTACAAAGATGGTTATCATAGGTTGTCGAGTTCCTCCAGCTCCTCAGATGGCGGGCAGGAACCCTGGATGCAGTGCGCATTTCCCCTCTGTATCGCCACGCTGAGGTGCTGGAAAAGAAAGCTGGCAGCTCTAGGGTCCCTTGTTGTTTCAATGAGCCTAGAACCCAGTTCCTTCAAAAAACTGGTAGCACTTTTACCCCAGGCGCCGAGTGTCTCAGAAGCAATGGGGACAAAATTGTAGTGGTGATCCAGTTCTCTATACTTACGGGATTTGGCTGCTTCCCTGTGGGTGGCAGCGCCACCTGGTTGTGCAACACTGAGGTCAATTTAAGTGTTATATATATATTGGTATATTTTAGTAGCAGTCTTTCCTGTAGACATATATTATTAATATGACCGAAAAAGTAAGATTAATAATTCTAACACGAATTTTCTCTATTTCTTATGTTTCTTTTCACTGTCGATGGTAATTGAAAAATCAGTTCTCCAAAATTAATTTTTATTTCTAGTCTGATGCGACACTTGAATGCGTTTCGTAATAACTTATTACATTTTCAAAGCCTTTAGTTCACACACACACAACTATAACCTGCAAACACTAAACAGATTTCTTACTATGCCACAATTCAAACGGCTTTTCATTTTATATACCTGCATTTGGGTGAGGTGATATGTTACAACAGTTTTGGATGAGGTGAAAACAAACTTTGAACACAGGATAGAACACGAAATATGGGGTAATATTTTGGGTAAAGTTAAAGGGGAAGAATGAAAGCAACTGCAGAGGGCCTATTGGCCCATATTTCTTGATGCTTCTATATTGGTGCGGAGTCTTGAAGTGGGTAGAATATAGTTGTGTATTAATTGGCTGTTGATTGCTGGTGTTGACTTCTTAATGTGTAAAGCCTCGCAGATATCAAGCTGCCTGCTATCGCTGTATCTATCGATGATTTCCGTGTTTTTTGTTAAGACTTCTCTGGTGATGGTCTGGTTGTGGGAAGAGATTATATGTTCCTTAATGGAGCCCTGTTGCTTATGCATCGTTAATCGCCTGGAAAGAGATGTTGTTGTCTTGCCTATATACTGAGTTCTTTGAGACTTACAGTCCCCAAGTGGGCATTTGAAGGCATAGACGACATTGGTCTCTTTCAAAGCGTTCTGCTTTGTGTCTGGAGAGTTTCTCATAAGTAGGTTGGCAGTTTTCTTGGTTTATAGTAAATCGTCAATTGTATCTTCTGATTTTTGTCTGTAGGGATAACAATATTAACAATATCTTTCAGGACCCTTTCTTCCATTTTATGAGCTGTGGAAAAGAAGTTCCTGTAAAATAGTCTAATAGGGGGTACAGGTGTTGTGTTAGTTGTCTCTTCAGAGGTTGCATGGCATTTCACCTTCCTTCTTATGATGTCTTCAACGAAACCATTGGAGAAGCCGTTGTTAACTAGGACCTGCCTTACCCTACGGGGTTCATCATCGACTTGCTTCCATCCTGAGCTGTGACTGAGAGCACGGTCGACATAAGCGTTAACAACACTCCTCTTGTTCCTGTCTGGGCAGTCACTGTTGGCATTGAGGCACATTCCTATGTTTATTTCCTTAGTGTAGACTGAAGTGTGGAACACTCCACTCCTTTCCATGACTGTTACATCTAGAAAGGGTAGTTTCCCATCCTTCTCCATCTCGTAAGTGAAAATCGACACAGAATTCTGCTCAAATGCCTCCTTCAGCACTTGCAGATGTCTGACATCAGGTACCTGTGTAAAAATGTCGTCAACATACCTGCAGTATATGGCCGGTTTCAAGTTCATATCGACTAAGACCTTTTGTTCGATGGTACCCATGTAGAAGTTCGCAAACAGGACATCTAGGGGAGAACCCATGGCTGGTGATCCAGCCATGTACTCCTGACATACCAGAAAACATTCTAAGGAAACAACTCCAAGCATATACTAAAGAGGCACCCTTCTTGAGCCCGGATGGGTACATGTATAAGCAAGTAGATGGGGTCGCCATGGGTTCTTCCCTATGTGTCCTGTTTGCGAACTATGACAGTGTCAGACCACGGAGGAAAATTGAAACAGGAGTGTCCTTAAGTACTTTCGTATATTAATACATCTTCAGAAGAAGTGAAGGAGACTGACTCCTTCTGAAGATGTATTAATATACGAAAGTACTTAAGGAAATTCCTGTTTCAATTTTCCTCCATGGTCTGACACTGTCACGTTTTTTATCACGTGTTTATTTTCGTGATATATACACACACACACACACACACAGATCTCGGAACCAAGTCCGTACAAGACATGATGGACTATGTCACCCAAAAATGTCAGGAGGCTGTAAGCAGGTTTGTCCCAGCCCGACAGGAAAAAACAGAGAAGCAAAGGAAGAATCCGTGGTTTAATAGGGAATGTATGAAAGCAAAGGAGCTGAACAAAAGGGCATGGAGGAACTTCCTAATAACAGAACACCAGAAAGTAGAGAGAGATACCAGAGAACCAGGAACGAGTATGTCAGTGTGAGAAGAGCAGCTGAGAAAAGGTATGAAAATGATATAGCTAATAAAGCCAAGACTGAACCAAAGCTACTACACAGTCACATCAGGAGGAAGACAACAGTGAAGGAACAGGTGATGAAAATTAGGGTGGGCGAGGACAGGTACACAGAAAATGACAAAGAGGTGTGTGAAGAACTTAACAAAAGGATCCAGGAGGTCTTTACAATAGAACAGGGAGATATCACGGCGCTAGAAGAGGTGGCAGCTAACCAGGTGACCTTGGATAGGTTCGAAATTACAAGAGATGAGGTCAAAAAGCACCTATTGGAGCTGGATGTGAGAAAAGCTGTTGGGCCGGATGGAATCTCGCCATGGGTATTGAAAGAGTGTGCAGGAGCACTTTGCTTACCACTCTCCATAGTTTATAGTAAGTCACTGGAAACGGGGGACCTACCAGAAATATGGAAGACTGCTAATGTAGTACCAATATACAAAAAGGGTGACAGACAAGAGGCACTGAACTACAGGCCAGTGTCTTTAACTTGTATACCATGCAAGGTGATGGAGAAGATTGTGAGAAAAAACCTAGTAACACATCTGGAGAGAAGAGACTTCGTGACAACCCATCAACATGGGTTCAGGGAGGGTAAATCTTGCCTTACAGGATTGATAGAATTCTACGATCAGGTGACAAAAATTAAGCAAGAAAGAGAAGGGTGGGCGGACTGCATTTTTTGGACTGTCGGAAAGCCTTTGACACAGTACCCCATAAAAGGTTGATGCATAAGCTGGAGAAACAGGCAGGAGTAACTGGTAGGGCGCTCCAGTGGATAAGGGAGTACCTAAGCAATAGGAAGCAGAGAGTTACAGTGAGGGGTGAGACCTCAGACTGGCGTGAAGTCACCAGTGGAGTCCCACAGGGCTCTGTACTTGGACCTATCCTGTTTCTGATATACGTAAATGATCTCCCAGAGGGTATAGACTCATTCCTCTCAATGTTTGCTGACGACGCCAAAATTATGAGAAGGATTAAGACAGAGGAGGACAGCTTGAGGCTTCAAGAAGACCTGGACAAGCTGCAGGAATGGTCGAACAAATGGCTGTTAGAGTTTAACCCAAGCAAATGTAATGTAATGAAGATAGGGGTAGGAAGCAGGAGACCAGATACAAGGTATCATTTGGGAGATGAAATACTTCAAGAGTCAGAGAGAGAGAAAGACCTGGGGGTTGATATCACGCCAGACCTGTCCCCTGAAGCTCATATCAAGAGGATAACATCAGCAGCATATGCCAGGTTGGCTAACATAAGAACGGCCTTTAGAAACTTGTGTAAGGAATCTTTCAGAACATTATATACCACATATGTCAGACCAATCCTGGAGTATGCGGCTCCAGCATGGAGTCCATATCTAGTCAAGCATAAGACTAAACTGGAAAAGGTTCAAAGGTTTGCCACCAGACTAGTACCCGAGCTGAGAGGTATGAGCTACGAGGAGAGACTACGGGAATTAAACCTCACTTCGTTGGAAGACAGAAGAGTTAGGGGGGACATGATCACCACATTCAAGATTCTCAGGGGATCGACAGGGTTGATAAAGACAGGCTGTTTAACACAAGGGGCACACGCACTAGGGGACACAGGTGAAAACTGAGTGCCCAAATGAGCCACAGAGATATTAGAAAGAACTTTTTTAGTGTCAGAGTGGTTGACAAATGGAATGCATTAGGAAGCGATGTGGTGGAGGCTGACTCCATACACAGTTTCAAGTGTAGATATGATAGAGCCCAATAGGCTCAGGAAACTGTACACCTGTTGATTGACGGTTGAGAGGCGGGACCAAAGAGCCAGAGCTCAACCCCCGCAAGCACAACTAGGTGAGTACAACTAGGTGAGTACACACACACACACACACACACACACACACACACACACACACACACACACAATATATATATATATATATATATATATATATATATATATATATATAAATATATATATATATATAAATATATATATATATATATATACATATATATATATATATATATATATATATATATATATATATATATATATATATATATATATATATATATATATATATATATTATTAAATATGACAGAAAAAGTAAGATTAATAATTCTAACACGAATTTTCTCAATTTTTCTTATATTCTTTTTCACTGTTGATTGTAACTGAAAAATCAATTCTCCAAAGTTCATTTTTATTTCTAGTCTGACGCGACACTTGAGTGCGTTTCGTAAAACTTATTACATTTTCAAAGACTTTAGTTTACACACACACAACAACTACAACTGAACAGAGTTTAAACAGCTTTGACTTTTTTATACTTGCATTTGGGTGAGGTGATAAGTTACAATAGTTTTGGATGAGGTGAAAACAAACTTTCAACACAACACAGAACCTAAAACAATGGGTATAAGCTAAAGGGAAGAATAGAAGTAACTGCAGAGGGCCTATTGGCCCATATTTCTTGATGCTTCTATATTGGAGCGGAGTCTTGAAGTGGGTAGAATATAATTGTGCGTTAATTGGCTGTTGATTGCTGGTGTTGACTTCTTAATGTGTAGTGCCTCGCAGATATCAAGCCGCCTGCTATCGATGTATCTATCGATGATTTCCGTGTTTTTTGAAAAGACTTCTCTGGTGATGGTTGGATGTGGGAAGACATTATATGTTCCTTGATAGAGCCCTGTTGCTTATGCATCGTTAATCGCCTGGAAAGAGATTAGTTGTCTTGCCTATATACTGAGTTCTTTGAGGCTTACAGTCCCTAAGTGGGCATTTGAAGGCATAGACGACATTGGTTTCTTTCAAAGCGTTCTGCTTTGTGTTTGGAGAGTTTCTCATGAGTAGGTGTGCAGTTTTCTTGGTTTTATAGTAAATCGTCAATTGTATCTTCTGATTTTTGTCTGTAGGGATAACGTTTCTATTAACAATATCTTTCAGGACCCTTTCTTCCGTTTCATGAGCTGTGGAAAAGAAGTTAATATAAAATAGTCTAATAGGGGGTACAGGTGTTGTGTTAGTTGTCTCTTCAGAGGTTGCATGGCATTTCACCTTCCTTCTTATGATGTCTTCAACGAAACCATTGGAGAAGCCGTTGTTGACTAAGACCTGCCTTATCCTACAGAGTTCTTCATCGACTTGCTTCCATCCTGAGCTGTGGCTGAGAGCACGGTCGACATAAGCGTTACAACACTCCTCTTGTACCTGTCTGGGCAGTCACTGTTGGCATTGAGGCACATTCCTATGTTTGTTTCCTTAGTGTAGACTGCAGTGTGGAAACCTTCGCTCCTTTCCATGACTGTTACATCTAGAAAGGGTAGTTTCCCATCCTTCTCCATTTCGTAAGTGAAACGCAAGACGGAATTCTGTTCAAATGCTTCCT